>PVIH01004950.1:87997-131718 GCA_004025045.1 Sigmodon hispidus | reverse complement strand
TGTGGACCAATGGAATAGAATTGAGGATCCAGACATTAACCCAAAAACCTATGAACACCTGATCTTTGACAAAGAGGCCCAAAACATTCAATGGAAAAAAGATAGTATATTTAACAAATGGTGTTGTCATAGCTGGATGGAAGTGTGTAGAAAAATGCAAATAGATCTGAGCCTGTCACCCTGCACAAAACTCAAATCCTAGTAGATCAAAGACCTCAACTTAAACCCAGCCACTTTGAACTTGATAGAAAAGAAAGTGGGAAATACACTTCTACGAATTGACACAGGTGACCACTTCCTAAATATAACACCAGTGGCACAGACACTAAGACCAACAATCAGTAAGTGGGATCTCCTGAAGCTAAGAAGCTTCTGCAAAGCCAAGGACACTGTCAATAGGACAAAACGACAGCCTACAGAATGGGAAAAGATTTTCACCAATCCTACCAGTGATAGAGGACTGATCTCTAAGGTATATAAAGAGCTCAAGAATCTAGAGCCCAAAACCTCGAATAACCCAATCAAAAAATGGGGTTCAGATCTAAAAAGGGAATTCTCAGCAGAGGAACTATGAATGGCTGAAAGGCACCTGAAAAAGTGCTCTTCATCTTTAGCCATCAGAGAAATGCAAATCAAAACAACTTTGAGATACCACCTGACACCTGTTAGATTGGCTAAGATAAAAGGCACAGATGACAGCCTATGTTGGAGAGGATATGGAGCAAGGGGGACACTCCTCCATTGTTAGTGGGAGTGTAAGCTTCTTCTGCCACTTTGGAATGCAAAATGGAGGTTTCTCAGAAAATTGAGAATCAATCTCCCCAAGGACCCAGCAATACCACTTCTGGGTGTATACCCTAAAGAGGCACATTCACACTCCAAAGGTATTAGCTCAACTATGTTCATAGCAGCATTATTTGTAATAGCAAGAACCTGGAAACAACCTAGATGTCCCTCAACTGAAAAATGGATTAACAAACTGTGGTACATCTACACAGTGAAATACTACTCAGCAGTAAGAAAAAATGATATCCTAAAATTCGCAGGCAAATGGATGGATTTGGAGAATTTCCTCCTGAGTGAGGTATCACAAACTCAGAAAAGATAAGCAGGGGATGTACTCACTCATTAGTGTTCTCTAGACAAACAAACAAGAAAAAAAGCCAAGCATGCCCAAGTGACAAACCACAACCACTGAACAGCTTGGAATCAGAAACACCCTGGACTGACCCTTCGGATCCCACTCCAACTATAGGAACACCTGACTCACTCTTGAGGGAGGGGGGATAAAACTGGATTTGCCAGGAGTGGAGACTGATCCAAGCATTATTGGGTCAATGGGACCATGGGACTGTCTGCTCCCTGCCCAGGGAGGGGATGGGGAGTTGTGGAGAAAAAAAAATGACCTGATGTGGTGGGAGGGGGAAGGGACCTTGAATAAGGATATATAGGGATGGAAAAAAAAATTCAGAGGGAAAGCGGAACACAAAGTAAATATATATGTAGCAATCTTAAAAAAAAAAATAAAGGGGTTTTATATTTTGTTCCTTTCCAAGTTTCTAAAATTACATTTTCACCTCAATTATAATTTTTATCAAGTATTTTATAAAAACACTGAAAAAAGTAGCAGTTTGTGAAACTCTTTGATACCTCATAAAGCTCTTGAAGTCAGTAGAATTAAATGAATAAATAATACTTTTATTAAAAAAAAAGGATTCCCAAGGGCTCTTGGCTGTCAGTGATACGGAGATCCAGCTTATTATAAATCAGAAAAACAAAGCTGATCTAGAATTTGTTTTCTGACTTGCCACAGGGGACATGTGTTGGGGAAGCTTAAACCATCTTCCAGGACAGTAGACAGTCTTCCAACTGTATCCCTCTAAAACTCAAAACCAACCAACCCTTCTGAGCTCCTAGTATGAAAACATTCCCCTGGGTAGTTCTATAGTTAGTTGGAAATGCTCAGAGGCAGGGCTCTCCAGCACCCATCTACTCTAATTTTAGCATGCAGCTTCAGGGGCTGTGATTTCCAGTGTAAGGAAGCAGAATGGCGGGAGGAGGAACCTGAAAGAGGAGGAGAAGAGCCACCAGATACTGGGTGCTGCCCTGCATTGGACACAAAGCTTCATAGGCACTGCCTGCTTCTAAAGTAGTTTCTGATCTAAAAAAAGTTAGATTATTCGAGTTGGTTTAAATGCATTCTGCTTTTAGCAACTTTATTCTAATGGCATCCATTAAGTAATTACCCATAATAATAAATTCATTTCATGTCTAATTAATTATTAAAGGAATAAAGCACCATCCAGTTATAGAATCCATTAAGAACATTTATAAATGCTGTAAAGTTGCAAACTTTCTGGAAGTTTTTCACTTAAAATGGGTTCTTTTCCTTTCTTCTTTTTCATTATTTTTATCCTCTGGCTTTGTAACATCTTTGACAATAAAAATGACAATACAATAGAAATATTGACAATATGACCTGCAGCTTGGCTCTACATGCAAGGATGCTAACTGATCATCAGGTCATTTCTTGGCACCGGAGAGAGGGGAAAACCGAAGTAGGAAGTCTGAATGTTTCAGCCAGATGTGTGTTTCCACAGACTCCATTCACCATCTTGCTGAGTGCCTGGGATGGGAGGCATTGCATCACTCTTCACATGCAAGCAGAAAAATACCCCGCAGAGCATAGTGGGTACATCAGTTCTTACAAAAGGCTTTGTTTTCTGCTTCCAAATGAGACACTGAAAGTTAATGTTTATTAAAAACCCTATTGCAAAAACAGCAAGTGATAAAATGCAGTTCATGGCATGGCCTATAAAAAGAAAATATAGACATTTTAAACAAGAGGTAATAATAAACACACTTGACCTGTTAGTCTGTGATGAGGTATAAATGAAATCCTGACAGCTCTAAGCCCAGGGTCCTTTGCCTTATAAGCCTGACAAGATGGTCTCCACAATGTCCCCCTGGCTGTATTCCAAATCATTTCCTAACTCTAAGCCTTCATTCTCTTCGCTAACAACAAAAACAAAAAAGCAAAAAGAAATACTACTCTTTCTCGTGGTTGTTATGGAAATAAAAACAGATACTTTGCTTTATCAAATATTATGATAATGACACAGAACATTCAAACATTTGTTGCAACGAGGCTTGCCCTGAGTACCACATATTCCAAATTATCTAAACCACATTTAGCTCCCTGTGTTATAAAATCAAAACAGTGGGGTGTCCCCTCTTCCTCTTCAAGGGCACCTTTCAGGACCCAAAACATAACACTCCTGGATCTGAGTCAAGAACCTGGGAAGAGCTGACTCAGTCTACTCCATGGAATCCAGCAAGTTCAGTGCATTTCATTTCCTGTTTCTGTCCTCTGTGGTCTGCAGACCCTCACACCCAGCTGTCTCCTTTATTTTCCCGTCTTCCTCTTTACTGGTCTAATACACAGTAATTTCTTAACCATGGTTCATATGTATAACTGTATGCATAATAATAGTATCAGGGATACCCCGTTTAGGAGGAGAACTAAGTGTGGAGATGACAAGACCAATGTCATCAGCTCACAGACTTTCTGTTTTTTGTTTTTTGTTTTTTTTTTTTTTTTGAATTATCAATGTACATAATGTAACAAGATTTTTAAAAATAATTACACTTATTTAAAAAATTAAATTTTAAATAGTTAAATAACAAGATATTTTAAACATAATTTATTAAACAATTATACCATATCTTATTATTCATCAGCTCTCATCCTTTGCTTCTTTGGTATCTAATAGGTCAGAGGAATATCAGTATGGACCTGCAGACACTGAGCCATATCAGGAAAGACGGGAATCAGTCAGCATGAAATGAAGTGGCAGAAATAAAGCTCAGCCCCCCCTAAAGGAAGCTAGCCATATGTGAGTTGTATTTTTCTCTTTTAAGAAAAGTATTTTTTTCAAAGTCTCTTTTGAGGTAGGTTTATGGATTGGAAACCAGATGTGAAATGTGATCTGAAGAGGAGGGATGGGAGTTTCACAGCTGGCTGGCAAACCAGACTCAAAGGACATTAATGAATAGTCATATTAACCTGGGATTTCCAGTGCTGGACCACAGGGCCCTGAGGCCTGCTCTCATTTAGACTGTGTATTAAAGCTATATATGAAGCCATAGAAGCCATGCTTATATGCACGCAGAGGACACACATGTGCAAAATACTTTATTCTTGATGTGCTTGAAGGGGCTGGGAATTTGATTCAGTGGTGGAGTGATTGTTTTGCTTGTACCAGAGTCCTGAGCCTATATAATACCCAGTAGCCTATACACACTCAAACATACACATACACATGCACAAACATACATGTACATACTCACATACACAAATATATACACATATACAAAGTTGGTATCAGGATGTGGTAGTGAGCTTAAAATATTCAAGAATTATATACCAAAATAAACCATCTCTAACTTCAAAGGAAAGAAAGCTGCCTGGGGTAGTCATTTAAAGGTCATGTGTCCACCCTTGTTTTGAAATTGTCTAGATTCATGTGGTAGAGTCCCATTTGAAAGAGAAAGGCTAAAAATAGCAGAGGAAAATGGGCACCAGACAACAAACCCAGCAGATGTGCCCCCTGGGGTCATATTCCTGCTGTACTCTCCAGGAGAAGGTTAGATGAGAAGTATCTAGAAAAGCCAGGGCTAGGCAGAAGGGAGAGCCGTGTTAAAGCATGAGTTAAAATGTTATCACTGGGATGTGTTGTCACTTGGGTCTCCATATTCAGGGGTCAAAGATCACTGGAAAGAAGATTCCAGAAGGATGATTTTAGTTTCATGTTGTTGGAATATTTTACTCTTTACTCTTCTAGGGGCCCACCAACCTAAATCAAACAAATCACTCACAGTTGCCTATTCTTAATTATAAATGCCCAGCCTTAGCTTGGCTTGTTACTTGCCAGCTTTCCATAAATTATCCCATCTGTCTTTTGTCTCTAGGCCTTTTCCATTCTCTTCTGTAAATCTTACTCTTACTCTGTGACTTGCTGTTTAGCTGGGTGGCTGGCCCCAGGAGTCCTTCTCTGGCTATATCTTCTTTCCTTCCCAGGTCTCTTCCGTTTACTCTCGGCCTGCCAGCTCTGCCTATCTCTCTCTCTCTCTCTCCTGCCTTGTTATTGGCCATTCATTTCTTTAATTAGACCATCAGGTGTTTTAGATAGGCAAAGTAACACAGCTTCACAGAGTGAAACAAATGCAACATGAACAAAAGTAACATACCTTAAAATAATATTCTTCAATAGTTCCATACAGAAAAAAAATGATTTAAATTGTCCAATCAAAGCCCAGGCATGAATCACTGTCCTAAAAAGAAAGAGGCTAAATGTGAATTTCTGCGTATGAACCTCTGAGGCTAAATGTGAATTTCTGTGTATGAACCTCTGAATAAACAGCTGGATTATATGACCACCAAGATAGCAACAACTTGATATACCAGATGTCCAAGTGATAGGGCAAATATCTAGTGCACAATCTAGACAGCTATACTGTCTGTCTACTCCCATCACCAAAACTTAAGGAAAATGAACCTTGCAACCAAGTGACACACAAATCACTTGGCATGTGTCAGTATTTATATGTAATTTTTATCTGAGCACCTCTTGGTTCTGCAAGGACTCAGATAGGTGTAAATGGTTGACATTGCTTAATTTGAGTTTAGGCATGAAGGGGATTTAGAAATGCACTCTGTGGCCTGATGGGGAGATTTCTGTTTATAAACAATCCTGTGATTATATTGGTTATGAGGAAGGGAGATTAGATTTTTCAAGGAGGAGATCTGGAGCTTTGGAGAAACTTACAGTGTTTCTCTCACTCATTTTTAGTCTTGGAATATTGCTAACGATGACAATGATGTTGATCATTTAATTTTAGGTCATTGAGAGTTTGGACAGCAGACATTCCCTCCCTGAGAGCAAACGTTTATTACTGTTACCAAGAATAGCTGAGAGCATGCACCCGAAACGATTTCACAACATTTATATATATTATACTACTAACAGTCATGATACCCCAAGATCATGATTATTGCCAAATTGCAAATAATATGGGAACACAAAGTTTACTAAGCAGCCCACAGTTACATAGTTATAAGTAACACTATTAGGACATTTCCAAAATGGTTTTGTATATGGAGCTTGTGAAAAATAGTTCTATATGATGAGGAAAATGGATATTAAGAATTTACCTCTCCAATATTACATCTATCCAAAACCAAATATATCCCAAGTTAACTCAGTTTATTTCTCAATCTTGGAATTTTCTGCCTGTGCACCCTTAAATTTAGAGTACCAAGTGCACCACTCTCTAGAGGGTCTAGACAGTCCTGGCTTCTGGTGTCACACGCTCTCTTTCATTTGGGGGTAGATCCACTACAGTATCCCCGATAGCCTGGGGCATAGCTGGAATCATCAGATATCTACTAAACTGCTCAGGGTTTTTAGAGAGTGGCCTCTCCTGAAAGGTAGCCATGTTGAAGCTTTGAGGAACTTGGTGACTCTCATCTGTGGGTGCTTAGAGACTCTCCAAATATAGAGTCTCTTGGATCTTCTGCCAGAAACCATTAGCAGGAGCTATGATATATTCCATTCCCCTGGACCATATGCATATGTACCAATCTGCAGGTATTTGGAGAAAGGAATGAGAGAGTAGTGATGATGACTGACTGCAGGTGATAATAGATGATAATAGATAGTGCTAGCGTCTTATTCTTTATAAGTCTATCATATTTTAATTCTGTCTAGAAGAAAGTGCATATAAGGTTATCCAAGGGCCTCTGTATCTTTTTTTTTTTTTAAAAAAAAAAAAACTTTATTTATTTATTTATTTGCCTTGGTGTTTGCCTGGAACTGGAACTACAGACAGCCGTCAGCTGCCATGTGGGTGCTGGGAATCGAACCCGGGTCCTCTGGAAGAGCAGACAGTGCTCCTAACCGCTGAGCCATCTCTCCAGCCCCCCCTCTGTATCTTTATAGTTATTTTCTGGTGGCTCTGAGATGTCGTGCCTTATTAAGTGGACAGGAAACTCAAGGAACAAAATAATCACCTCAAGTTCTTATGAATAAGGTTGTGACACATTAGAAGACGTGTGTAGGATCTCTGTTAAAGTATGTTCTCAGAATCTCAATTTGTCTATCCTTTTATTTCTTTCTCCATATCTTAATCTACTCTTCATAATTTGTATTGTGTTGACTACTATGGCTTTTCCTGGTGCATGCTCTGACAATCGCTCTATGATGAGTATTATGGTCTGGCTTATAGATATAAGGGTCATCTTTGAAATGGTAACAGGGACACAAGCCGAAATGGTGACACCAATGTAGAGGCTATGACTAAAGTCATGAGCAGGATGACAATAAACAGAGGGCACAGAAATTATTATGGAATGGGTTATGATGTCTGCTCTCAAAGATGGATAAAATAAGGCCCTTCAGATGTCCAAACATGGGAAATCAGCTGGATTTTATAAGTGTGTTTGTTTCTGTATTACAGTTTTCATCCAGAAAGAGAGGCAAAAACAAAAACTTTAAAAAGAAAATGTATGAGCTCTTTGTAAAAGTTTCTCTCTGGTTCATCTCTAATCCAAAGGCATCCTGTCCACCCAACCTCCCTTTTGCTGGCAAATTACTTTTCTACAATGAAACGATATTTGGAACTTTCCAAGGATAGAATAAACAAATGCACAGGAATCCAGCCACTTGAGTCAGACATAATCTTAGCCTCCAGGGTTATCACATGGACTTGAGCTTTACCGTGGAGTTAGCAAGCTGATCAGTCTCAGCTATTTCCTCAGAGCGAATCCGCCAGGTCTTAAAGGCATTACCCATTATATTACTTCTGAGCCCAGATAAGACTTTGGAACACACAGGGTGCTTGTTACTTAATCTATTATGTTTTTGAAAATAAAGAGCAATGTAGAGTCATGAAAGAAGAAGACTCAAAGATCTGACTGAGTTATTTATCTAGATTCTAGTTGAGCTGCAGGAGCCTCAGAGATCCAGCCCTCCTGTAGAGATGCTCACCTAATCAGCAGCATCAACACTTTTATTAATTTAATCCCACCACAAATGATTAGGCTCAGTATACACTGCTACTTGGCTTTTCCAATATTTAACTCATATGTCTTTACACATCCTTCTCCCTTGCATGAGACATGTGGTTAGTATGTTTGGTGAAATAGCATAAAACAAACCTGATAGTACATATCACTCCAATATCATAAATTGTTTGAGGACTAGTAACCTGAAAAATGTCCTAAAATCTTTATCACTGCCTCTCCTGTAGGATGAGTCATGGAAGAAGTAGCAGTGAGTCAATCTTAGTGTAGGTCATCATGTCACCGAGCATAGCATGGGGCATATGGAAGTTTTAGGAAATGATGTGATATGACTCTATGAGTTAAAATTTTTTTTTAAAAAAATGGTTTTTCATTACAAGTTTTTAAAATGAGTATAGGGAAAAAACTTTTTTTTAAAAAAAAACCAAAACAAACAAAATTAAAATGTAACAAACAAAAACACTGATCTCCCCCTAATTCTCTGCCTCCCCCCACTATTGAGATAATTCTTCGTGATAGATATTGCTAGTAATTTTGTAAACCAAGTTAAATGGAGCCATTTGGGTAATGTTAAAATTTACCTAAGTATGTTTTAAAACTCCATTTCCTGGAACCCAAGTATTTAGATAACTTAACCATGATAAACAGATGAATGTAATTTTGCTAAAAAAAGTTTATTCGGGCTGGAAGCCATTAGATTGGATAATAAGTAAAAGATTATAGTATCTCTGTGGAGAAAGTATTTTAGTATGACATTTGAAAAACCCCTCTCTAAATATTAATCCAAAGTCTTTAAAATATTTAGAGAGATAAGTTTTAGGGTCATTACATTAGGGAACTGGTATATGTTTGTAATCAAAATAATTATCATGTAATTTCTACCACTTACCTAGCTCTGAAAGACAATTAGTCTGAAATAAATGAAGAGACATTGATAATTATAAGATAGTCTTTGGAACAAAATATTTCTTTTTAACATATGTGTTTATGGTGCATATGTGAAGGCCAGAGGCCAACCTCAGATGTTGTTTCTCATGAGCTAAAAACTGTAAAGTTTGAGATGGGTTCTCTTCCTGAGGCTGGATTCATCTATGAATGGCGCTAGGCTGGGTGGTCAGCAAATTCCAGCTCTCTGCCTGTCTCTGCCTCTCCAATGCTGGAGTCACAGGACCACCACCATACCTGCCCTTTTATATGGATGCTGGGGATGAAGCTAGGTTTGTTTGTGCAGCAAGTGCTTTACCAACTGGACGCTCTCCCCAGATCACAAAGAGTTTATTTAAAACAATGTTTTATTTGCATCACTCATTATAATAAAAAGTTTTTTTCCAAAATGGTAAAATTCTACTTTTTCACCTTCATGAAACATATCTGTCAGATAAAATAATAATAAAACACCTTACTAAGCCTTATCAATTATTTTTTTAAAGAAAAATGTGTCTTCACTTTTTCTGCCAATCATTGATCACTGAAAAAAATGTAGCACTGGAAAGAGTCTGAATTTTTTTTTGTAGCAATTTAATAAAAATAAAAAAATGTGCTTACAAACACCTGACAAATAGGCAGAGCCTCAATGATCAAATAAATTCTCTACAAAGCTGAAAATTTATGGAAAAGATTCAATAACTTGAAATTTTCACTTTCAAGAATGACAGTTTTGACTTAGTATGAAATGTTAAGCATATATATACATTTATATTTATAAATGTGTGCATTTATATTCTCCTTATGCATTGGAAGAGACCTTGGAATGACATATATTTTCCCCACAGCAATGGAGTTCATGTGCCAGTGAATAACTGTGAGTATTGTTTATTTTGTCTTCATTAGTGGACAAACAACAAGAGGCCCAGATTTCTTAACCTCAGAGGAGATAACTTTGAATAACTTGTAGTATTTATTTCAATGCCACTTAATGACTGAAACTCAATGACGCCAACTGAACCAGCAGGGATTTTTTTAAACTCACACAGAAGTCATAACCAGTTTGCATAGAGACTTCATTTGCTCAGACAAAGTGACAGAATTCTGTTATGTACAGATAATTCATCTCTGTCCACTGTGGGCTCTGAGAAAGGAAGCATTTGTTTGCATGGAAAAATAATAGCCGATGACTAGATTAATGACCGTTTTCTGATTGTTACTGGTCGTTTTCATGTCTTTATCAAAGGCCAGGCTACTTTTCCACTAGAGAAGTCTGTTTAATGCGCAGATAAGCATGCTCAAATGTATATGGAAAAGAGAAATAACTCCTAATGAGTACAGGAGGATGCCAATGACTCTTTCTCTTGTTTGTATAGTGGACTTATAACCTTGATTAAATTCTTAGCTCTTGAGTCTTCCCAGATAAACCAAATGAATTGTTGTGATTAACTTCTAAATAGCTTCAGGGTTTCTCCAAATTATTAATTTAAAAATATCAACAGAAGGAGAGAAAAGCACAGATTTCAGTTCAGTGAGAGTTCATGTGAAACCCAAATGTGTCTTCGTAATGTATCTATCCCTCTATTTATCTACCCATAAGGTGCTAGACACAGTGAGGAATTTGAGAGGAAAAACCTAACAATTTTTGGAGAAACCAGACATGAACAATGAGAGAGCATAGAAAGTGCCAAAGCAAGCAAGCTAAATATAGACCTAATCCAAACCCCTTTACTGTTTACCATTCCAGAGAAGAACCATGACACTCTGTCTAACACCTACAAGGTTGCCATAAGGACCATTTGGAAATGTGCTTAAGGCCCCAATGGGAACTAAGACTTTGCATATAATGAGCATTGGAATTACGTATACAAGGTTATGTAGGTTCTGTGCTTTTCAACTGAAGAATAACATCTCCTGATACAGGAAAAGGTGAGGGCATAGAGACGTTCATTATTTTACTTGTGTGTGTGTGTGTGTGTGTGTGTGGTGTGTTTCAATCTCTCTCTCTCTCTCTCTCTCTCTCTCTCTCTCTCTCTCTCTCTCTCTCTCTCTGTGGGTGCAGGCACACACCCCAACAAGGGCACATGTAGAGGTCACAGTCAATCTTGAGTGTCCTCTATCATTCATCTTATGTTTACAGGTAGGGTCTTCCACTGAACCTGTAACTCAGAGATTGTCTAGACTGGCTGGCCAGCATTGAGATCACAGGTGCATGTTGACACACCTGACTGGCCAGCATTGAGATCACAGGTGCATGTTAACATACCTGGCTGGCCAGCATTGAGATCACAGGTGCCTGTTAACATACCTGTCTGGCCAGCATTGAGATCACAGGTGCATGCTGCCACACCTGACTGGCCAGCATTGGGATCACAGGTGCATATTGTCATACCTAACTGTCTAGCATTGGGATTACAATAGGTGCATATTGTCATGCCTTGCCTTAAGTGAGTACTAGGGTTCTAAACTGAGATCCTTACATGTGTGTAGCAAACACTTTATTGACTGAGCCAACTTCATATTATGAAAGATTGTCTTCCATTACATAAAGATGTTTCTTCTATTCCTCACAGCAAACAAGAAACTTTTCTTTTAAAAACACGTTTCCAGACCATGTTTTAGCACTGTTTCCAGTTACCCCTTATTCTTTGTGTGTTCTCATCTCTACAATTCCTGTTCGTATCTGACTGTCCACTCAAATGAAAATGGAATGAGAGCTGATGTTTCAAGGGCATTTTCTGAGGGATGGCGTGTAAACTGGGCAGTGGAACAGGAGAAGGCTTTGTCTGGGAGGAAGAGAGGTAAGGTGACAGTATAACTCAGAGAGTTGGCAAGAATGGGGTATGTATGGGAACTTAGCTGTGAAAATATCCAAGAATGGTTTTAAATAAGACCCAATATAATTTATGACTTTATTTTATTTGTAATAATGTGTACCTCTCTCTCTCTCTCTCTCTCTCTCTCTCTCTCTCTCTCTCTGTCTGTGTGTGTGTGTGTGTGTGTGTGTGTTTATGTTTATGCATACCTGTGTGCAGGTGCCCACAGAGAACAGGAAAAGAAGTCAGAGTCATATGTGGTTGTGATCTTCCTGGTGTGAGTACTAGGAACTGAACTTAGGTCCTTTGGAAGAGAATGTATCCCCTTAACCACTGAGCCATCTCTCTAGCCCTAGCTTAATATTTTAAAAATGGTTCTTTCTTGAAAGTCAATTCAGTGGAGAACTTTTATTCTCCATTAATTCTTACCATTTTGTTTTGCTCTTTATCTCTCTGAGGAAAAATCATTTTAATCAATTCTGCTACTTAGAAGGCCAACAGCAGAATCAACATGGTACATCAGAAGTCTTTTATAATAAAAGTCTATATTCTCTTAAGAGAAGGAGACCTTAATTTGGTTAAATATAATGGGGATTTATTTTCTTTTCAGTTATAGCTTTTCGAAGGCTCCATTTGAAATATTTCTTAGTCAAACTTTAAGAATCGAACGACAAATCAAACTTTAGACACAGGCAGCCCAGGTAATTCACAAAGGTGCCTGGCTCTCTCTTGGTAGTGAGCCAAGAAGATGTAATTTAATGGGCTTTATTTTCAAATCAGGAGACAGAACAGAACAGGGACATTTTTCTTCCTTCCTGCAGAACAATTTTGTCACTTTGTCAGGTCTGTTCACATGAGATGGACCAAGCCTTTCTGGTGACATTTGGGAAATAAACTAACATCACACATGTGGGTAGCATCCTTCAAATCTCTATGTCCAATAGAAATGTTAAATGCATTCTCTCTGTCTCTGAAAGAGTCTAGAAAAGCCTGCCAAGAGGAGACTGCTGAATGAAGTCCAGAACTGAGCTAATCAATTCTCCTAATTCAAAACAGTGCCTGAATGATTAGTCCCTCAGTCGATTTCTAGGGTGAAAAACATTTGACGAATTTGCATATTGCACCAGGAACCACTTATTTGCTTTGTGGGTTAAATCAAAACCGAGAATTCAAAGGGAGCCAGCAACTCTTGGGGCCTCCAGCAGGTCTGAGGAGGCCCCCTCAGCTCATTCACTCACAGATGCATACTCGATGCCTACTATGTGCAGGGTACCTTGCTTCAAGCTGAAAAGACATATGGATATTAGCAAACAAATCTGTGTGCCAGCACAGATTTCATTTGTAGAAGAGGCAGGCATACATACAAATAAATAAGATAGACATTTAAAGAATCAGTAATGAGATACATTCATTCTGTCTTTCAAGAAATTGTACTGATCATCTAGCATCATTTGGATGCCCTGCATTGTTAACAGTGGAGAATTCACCCTGTGGGCACTAGAAGCTTTTAGGATGCTTTAAGGAGGATTAGAAGGACCTGAATGTTGTGAAGTGGCAAAATTAAAGGCGGAGCAACAGAATTTCTTTGAATAACCCAGACAAGAGATGCTGCTGGGCCTGTACCGAGGCAGAGAAAAGGAACACGGAGAGGTCAGTAGACTTGAGAATGGCCAGTGGGAACTCTGGGTACTGGCTGGATGTGAGGAAGGTATAAAGGAAGGATAACCCAAAGGCTTCACAGATAGGATGTGAGCCTAGGTTTGCAGATCAGAGCAAACCTGGAAAAAAGAATTGCTGCTATGGCTCCAGTTAGGGCAAAAGACAGAGAGGACCTTCCTGGAAGTTTAGTGGTAGGGGAGTTTGCTCACACACAGTTTACAAATGGGTCACAATTCAGAAGATCAAGAATTTCAGTTTTTGGAGCCCATTACCTATGGTGGGACACCCTGCACAGCCTTGGTGCAGGGCAGAGGGACTTGGACCAGCCTCACTTGAATGTACCAGGCTTTGCTAATTCCTCATGAGAGGCCTTACCTTTTTGAAGGAGGAGGTGGGGGTGGGCTGGGGAGGAAGGCTGGGGAGGGGTTGGAAGGAGGGATGAGAGGGGGAATCTGTGGCTGGTATGTAAAATGAATTAAAAAATTTCTTAAAGAAAAAGAAATTGAGTTAGTGGATTTTGGCCAGCATAATTTTAAACTTCAAACGGTTTTTGAGGAATAATTTACACATTTATCCATTGTATATGCACACTTCTGTGGCTTTTAGGGAAATCAAAGCACATTAGTCGAACTTTCCTAATGGTCCAAGAAGTCTCCCCATGCCCACCTGTGGTTTCAGCTTTTCCCTTCCTAGCCTGGGATTGCTTTGGCCCCATGAGTCTGCCATGTCTGGATACTTCTGTAAATGGAAGTGCTTCATATCTGGCTTATTTGTCTTTTTTACTTAGCATGGTGTTTTTTGCATCTCATCCATGTTTTTCATGGTGTGTGTGTGTGTGTGTGTGTGTGTGTCTGTGTGTCTGTGTATCCACAGGCTAATGAACCTTTGAATTATTTCCAATTTGTGACTAATATAAATAATGCTGCTATAAATATCTGTGTAAGTCTTTAGCGTGGCATTTTTGGTTTTTTGAAAATGTACCTCTAGGAAAGTAGTATCCCTGTGTCATATAAAAAGCTTATGCTTAACTTTATTTTACAAAGTATTTCTTTTATTTTTTGAGATTATAATTACATCAGTTTCCCTTTCTCACTCCTCCCTCCAAACTCTCCCATACACCCTTCCTTGCTCTCTTTCAGGCCATGGCAGTGGCTGCACCATTAACAGTCCCATGAGGGATGTAAGAGTGTTTCTGTTGTAGTATGTTTTCCCCCGCCCGTTTTGGGTCTGGGGGTTTGTGACTGAAAGACCCTCGGATGAGGACCTTCCCTCAGGAGGAGACCCCAAGTCCCAAAGACCGAGCCGAGCCACAGTTCAGATGCAACAGCAAGAGGCTTTATTGGGGCGAAGGTACCTCCGGGCGGCAGCAACTCGGGGAGCTAACTGGCGCGCCGAGGCTTTGTTCAGGGACTTTTTATAGCGTAGGGGAAAGTGGGAAGCAGGCTTACAGAAGCAAAAGGCGTGGTTATAGGGAAAACAGAGAAATCATTTGCTCATTTAAACAACAACTCTTACTTATTGGATGAGGGCTTAGTGGCAGGGAAGAAACGGTCGCTTGCTGGGAGGGGGATCTCTGGAGCAGCTGGCTTTGATTACAGACTTCCTGTGGTATGTGGCCCTGGTCACATGCTCCTGGTTATCTGATGGTTCCTTAGCAACCCTTCTTCTATCTGCCTGCTCGCAGGCTTGTGCTTGTGCTTGTGTCGGGGCGGGGGGGGGGGGGGGCGTTAACACTCGGCCGGATACCTAAACTGATTGCCTGGGCCCAGCCCTAGAACTCAGAGTCTTTCATGACTTGGCATGTGTCTGTAGCTTTTGTTTTTTAAAAGAAATGAAATTATATGTTTATATATTTTAATATTGTTTGGTCTATATTATTAGTTAGTTTTTTATTTTAATTTAATTTATTTTTATTAATCCTTTTACTATGTGGCCACAGCCCATGGCTCACTTGTTTTTTTTATATGTTGTTTTTTTGGGGACGGATGGCGATTGGCTTAACTCCACCCTCCTTTTATTTGGCTGCCTCTGATTCTCCACCCACTTCTACTGTGTTTTGTATAGACCAAACAGTTTTTTAATTATATTATATAGAAAACATTTTATTACATGTTTCTATAGGTCTACTTCCTCCAGCTGATTGTCTTTTTTAGTATAGTGCCCCTAGTGGAAGGACAGGGAGTCACACCTTGGTTGTACCATGTTCTTGACACTGTCGATATGTTGACATATCTGTGTGCTTTTGACCATTCACATATCTTCAAGCCTTTTGTGTGTTTTGTAATTGGGTTGCTTTAAATTTTGTTATTGAATTATTTCCTTTGTAGATGTATATGAAAAATTATCAAAATTCAGGAATGAAAATCAAACCTACAACGAAATAATAGTAAATAGTGTCAAAGCTGGTGTGGGTGTGAAGAAAGGAGGTCTTTCCCTGCATTGTGAGAATTAATGGAAATTAGTGTAGTGATCATGAAAAAATATGGAATAGAACTGCAATGTAACCCAGAAAATCCATTATTATATTGCCTTTCTGTTGTGAGAAAAATACCCCTACAAAAGCGTCTAAGGGAGAAAAGGTTGCTTCCAGTCACAGTTTGGGTTCTAGTTGGTCACAGTGCATCTGTACTTGTGAGCAGAGATGAACATTGTGAGCTGAGATGAACAAGCTAATGTATCTGTGCTGTCCACCCCCTTTACTTTCATTCAGTTCAGCTTTGTCTACTCTCAAGGAAGTCTTATCCACTTAATACAATGAAGAAAATCCTTCACAGGCATGCACTCAGACAGCCTAATGTAGATAATTCTTCAAGACACTCTTCCCAGGTGATTTTGGATTGTGTCAAATTGACAATTGAAACTTAGCACTACATTAGTGTTTGCCCAAAAGATTAGAAACCTGCACATCTTCTTTATTACAGAACTGTTCACATAGCTAAAATATGGAACCAGCCTAGATGGCCCTTGGCAGATAGATGAAGAAAATATGGCATATGAATATAATATTAATGTTTAGCCACACAAAAGAACACAGTTCTGTTATTTGCAGTGGCACAAATGCAACTGGATGACATTACGTGAAGTGAAATGTCAGGTTCAGGAAGATAACTGTCATGTATTCTCACTTCCATGTGAAGCTAGAAAGTTGATCTCAAAGAAACAGAGACTCAGACTGTGGTACCCAGAGCCTGAGAAGAGTGTGAGGCACAGAAGGATGCAGAGAGGATTGCAGGCTGCAGTTTGAGAAGAAAAACGACTTCTACTGCTCTGTATAGCCCCATAGCATAGGTGCAGTACAGAATAATGAACTATATCCGAATGCCTAAAAGAAAGATTTTTAAAAAATATTCCCAGCAGAAAGAAAAAATATATAACTGAGGCCATAGACATACTACTCTGATGTAAGCATTACATATTGAATTGAACTGTCACATTGTGCCCCACAGATATGTATAATTATTATGGTAATTTAAAATAAGGTAAATTAAAAAATAATTTAAAATGCTATATATATTATAAGGTAAGTGTAGTGACTAATCTTGGTTGTCAGCTTAACAATATCTAAGATTAACTGTCACTCAAGTGTCTGATATGCCTGTTAGGAATTGCTCTTGATTGGGTCATTTGAAGTAGGAGAGTCACCTAAATCGAGGCCACACCTCTGGTGGCAGCCCACAGAAGAGCACATGGAAGAAGGAAACTTGGCTTTCTGTCTTTTTGCTCTTATATTCACTGGCAAGTTCATGGATCCTGACCCATTTCTTTACTGGTATCAGAACTTACTTCTTTGGGATTCCAAGATGGACTAAAAATGGGCAGCTCTCTGGGACCTCACTGGACTATAATAGCATATTGGAACTGCTAGGACATCCAGTCTCGTGGACTGAATGAGTACTGGATATTTGATCTTCTCATCAGGAGGCAGCCTTTGTTGGACTATCAGGACCACTGCCTAAAAGTCAATGTAATAAGTTCTTACACACACACACACACACACACACACACACACACACACACACGCACACACCCCAATTCACTCTATCAGTTTTATTCTTTAAAGTACCATAACTTTAGTACTAACATAGTAAGGATATAACTTCATTATTATGTATGTTTGTATTTATTAGCTTTCTATTACTGCAGCAAATCTATGAGATAAATAAAATTAAAGAAGAAAAAGGCTATTTGGGATCAATTTTGGAGGCCTGCAACACTTTTCCTGGGAAGACATGAACAAGTATCTATTTTGGCACAGATAGAAGAATACCAATGGCAGAACAAAGACACAATTCCACCAGTGTCTAGCTTTCTCAACCAGGGAGTTTATTGTTATTACTTACAGCAGAGTGGATGACCCCAAACAGTAGTTCTACAAAGAAAAGTCCCACCCAGTGAAGATAATGATGATCACTTGAAAGCTCTGTAGACGGAGTATCCACCCCCTCAGTTAACATTCTGCCTTCTGTATATTCTAGCACCTCCACATAGGGCTGGGATGGAATTACATGCAGCTATGTAGAAGGAACAAGAAGAGGTGGTTTTCATCTAAGTTGAGGGTATGGTGACCCTTCTCACACTCTTCTTATGAGCAAATGCCAACAGGCTTGACCTTGTGAGGTCTGTGCGGATGATACTGTAGAATATTATTTTGTAGTGTGTTACTTTTGTTTATACTGTGGAACATTTGCTTTAGTGATGCAAAGATGTGTTGCATTTGTTTAACTCTGTGAGGCTGTGTTACTTTGCCTGTCTAAAACACCCAGTGCTCAAATATAAAGCTGAATGGCCAATGGCAAGGCAGGAGAAAGGCTAGGCAGGGCTGGTAGGCAGAAAGAATAAATAGAAAGGAGAGAGTGAGAGGAGCAGAGTACACTGGGGCCAGCCACTGAGCTACACAGCTAGTTACAAAGTAAGAGTGAAAGTAACATATACAGAAGTAAGAAAAAGGTAAAATCCTACAGGCAAAAGATACATGGGTTAATTTAAGAAAATCTGGCTAGAAACAAGCCAAGCTAAGGCTGAGCATTCATAAATAATAATAAGACTCCATGGGTGATCTACTTGGAAGTTTATTTATTTGGGTAGCGGGCCCTTAGAAGACAAAAAACAACCAACAACATGGTACAGGTGTTCTGATTTCAAGATGGTAATGACCATGCCATCCTCAGAGGACAGAGTTCTATAACAGAGTTTGAACCCGGGGCCTGTTGGCCTTACTGACTTTGCTCCTGTGCTGAGGCATCATGGTAGTAGAATGTGACAAAATTACTCATCTCATGTCTAGGGTGTAAAAGAGAGAGGAAGAGGAAACAGATGGATTTCTGCTAATCCTTCAAGGAAACACTCTAAGGCATGAGAATTAAGACCCCAGACTTCCCATTGAGCTCCATTTCTTTATTTTATCACCAGTTCCCCAGTAGCACCTTGAGCTGAGAATCAAGTCTTTAATACATGGGTATTTGAGAGGCAACAATTCAAATCATAGTAGCATTATTTTACAACCTAATATTGCTTTAAATAACAAGGAATGGAAGATACCAGAATGCACTGTATATTATTTTACAAAACTTCCATGTGTATTCCATGTTTTCTAATTTGTCAAAAAAAAAAAAAAAGAATATACTGTGTTGATACTTGTTAAAAATTTAAAGTATCTCTTAAGTGGTACAGTATGGCTTTCAGAGTATACGGTGAAAGATTTGGGGAAGAAGAAAAGGAGAAGATCCGATGAAGTTGAGAGAAATAATCATGAGAGAGAAAGCCCTTCTGCCCTTCTGACTCAGGTCTTCTGTCCAAAACAGTGATCAAACACAGAGTGACATGAATTTGTGAGGATCCCATAATGTCTCCATTCAGGTCATAGATTAAATCCAGATATGAGTGGAGAAAATGATAGAATGCAATGCAGAGTGTAAGATGTGGGGTATTAAATTAATTAGTGGAAAGAACCTTTCAGTTGGACTTGAAGAATGAATAGGCTTTGTCTGAAACTGCAAAGAGGAAGGCATCCAATGGCAGGAAGACCAGAGGTATACAAGTGACTGAACAGCTGGAGGAAAGTGGAAGAGCTTCAGGCAGTGTGCAGAGGTAGAAAAGGCAACTGGGATGAGGACCCCAATGATGAATGAAGCTTGGAGACCTCCACTATCTAAGTAAATAAGGACTAGAATTTGTGTGCCCCCGTTATTTTTTCATTTAAAGACAACTAAAAATAATCAATGACTGTTGTACATTATGTAAGAAAAATCTTAATATCTGGCCATTCAAAATTTGTATTTTTTCATTTTTAAAATCCTACCTTTTGCCCAACAGCTAAGCATTTTTATGCTTGTCTATAAGCATTAAGCCTTAAGATAAAAAGAAAGGGAACTAGAGACATGTTATCAATACTTAATACTCTTGAAGAGGATCCAGGTTCAGTTCTCAGCACCCACTATGTGGCTCAAAACTATCTATAACTCTATTCCAGAGGTACCAGACACACTCTTCTGGTCTTTGTTAGCACCCAGAATACATGGAGTGTACATGCATATACAAAGGCAAAACACACATACAATACAAATAAATAAAATCTCCTTTACAAACAAAATCTCTATGAAGAGAAATTCAAACTCCAAGTCTGTCTCTTTTCTATTTCCTTTTGTCACGTTATTCGTATACCACAGTGTATAATTCCCTTCACTACAGGACATTCTGCACAAAAGTCAGGATAAGCTAATGACATTTTCATGTAAAATCTTTAAGTCCTACGGTTTTACTTTTGTTTTCTAAATTCTAATTTTAAGCATAATGACTTAAAAAATCAGAGATATCTACAGGTACATGCATACCTACAACACACACAAATACACAAGCCCAATTTGATATTTACAGCAAACTTTGATGTCTATTACCTTGCTTTTTACTCTTCAACAAATAAAATTTTCTAGGTCCCAATGGTGGTAGCTATGTTCTGAGAAACTTGCATTATCCTAAGTGTCTTGCTGTGCTTAAAATAGGACTACTTCATGTACAAATACAAATACAAGGCAATTTCTAAGAGAAACAGATAAATCCATCCACTAGACAGGATGGTTTGCTCATTAAGAATAATGGTCATGGTCGCCCACATACATTTATAAGAAATAAAAGTTTCTTCTTATGTTAAACTTTTCAATGTTAAACATATTTAAATATGTTCTAATTTCTCTTGCAACCAGTTTGTACCAGATGTGAATGTTTGCTTTAGGCTGTGTATGTTTACTCAGTTTATTCAACAGATATTTTTAGGATACTTGGGCCATGAAGAGCCCTGACCTAGGTCATGTAAAGGCCACAGCACAGATACCTGAAAATGGATATGTGTGTGTGTGTGTATGTGTATGTATGTATACATATATGTTTGTATGTATACACATATATATATATGTATCCATCTCTATATAAGGGTACAGAAACCAAAACAAAAATGGTCCTAGTCAATAGTATGATCAGTAGGGCAGGGGAGTCACAGATAAGATTTATATAAAGTATAAGAAGCTCTAGTAATTGTTTCCAGTGGTAACCAGGAAGATTCCAGGAGGTAGGACCAGGAGGTACCTGCTCTCATGAGTGATGTAGACCATCAGAAGGTCAGGTCAGCTTGGCAGGGGATCAATGCACAGTCTTCGTAAATGTGAACCCAGGAGCCAAAATAGGTGGAACTCTGGGTCTGGAACCCTTGACAGGAGTATCCAGGGAGTTTTCAGGAACTGATCCCAAACTTGGCATTGCATCCATGGTCTAGGATTTTCTTTTCTGGCTGTTTGTCAATTGAGACTCACAGCTACATCATAGAAGGGCAAGCACTATACACATAAAGACTTAGAAATGTTTACTGTTAATTAAAACTTAGGAAATAGGTAGTATTTTAGCATGTCATTTAAATACCACACTTCCTTTCTCTAAGCCATCTTAAATTCTGATTTTAATATCCTCAAATACTAAAACATAGTTTTCTACTGATAAGATTTTTGGCATTTAAGTAAGGATGATTTTCTTTTTGTTGTTTGTTTTGTTTTTGCATGGCTGAAATGAAAGCCAATGGGGTCTGGAGCCTGCTACCAGCAATTACTTTTATTTATTTTTTTGGTGGTGGTCTGGTGGGGGTTTTGTTGATTGTTTGTTTTTTGTTTGCTTGTTTGTTTTAGGCAAGGTCTCACTCTAAGCCCCAAACTGGCCTGGAACTGTGTAGTCTAAGCTAGCCTTGAACTCACAACAATCTTCCTGCCTCAGACTCCTAAGTGCTGAGATTACACATATAAGCCACCATGCCTGATATTTTTCGATATAGTTTTTGAAGATAAATGGTGAACTTTCCAACAATTATTTTATTAGTTTCCATAAGAAATCACAATGTACACAGGAAATCATGGGGCTCAGAGCAGTCAGGGCAGGGGTAGTAGTGTCTAATTCTGTGTTAATTGTGAAGGCTTAGGAGAATCCTTATTTTTATAAGATTTGAGTGTTCTCCTCCTATGATTTTCATTCAATTAGGGGGTTGAGATAACTGAACCCTAAATTCCCAGTCTGTTCTAATCATTTTTGTCTATTTTGTATACTGGCCAATGTTCAAAGTTTATTGGTTAGTATTTACTCTTTCATGCAAGTACTGGGGAAGTTATGATACAGGAGAGGCCAGCTGCATAAACAGATGTGTAGGAGTGTGCATCCTAGCGTGGCAGAGCAGGGCTGCAGCCCAGTGACTTTCTTCGGTTCTGTGTCAGTATTAATAACAATCAAGTGGTTAAATCGGAGCCCTTTGTGAATCAACTCAGCTTATTTGCAAATGGTAAAATTCCCAGGGAAGCAATTGCTTGGCAGTTAGTTTGAGAGCTGTAAATAGAATGAGTTAATTGCTCAATAATACAAAAATAGTTAATCTCACACAAATACAGTGAAAAGTTTTCACATTTAGAATAAAAAAAAACCCCACAAAATATTAAATGGGGTGTCCAGTGGGAGATAAAGTTGTTTATCCAAGCATATTTTTCTTTGCTTTCTGTCTTATTTTCCTGAAACAGATCTCAGATCTGGAGCTCACTGATTGAGCTAACCTGGCTGGCCAGCACACCTAGGTATCCTCCTGCCTCTGCCTCCCCAGTGATGGAGGATTACTGTTGTGTGCTGCATAGCCCAATGTCTTATGTGAGTACTGGGGGATCGAGCTCAATTCCTCTTGCTTGTTTTGCAAACAGTTTACTGACTGAGCTATCTCCAAACTCCCATTGCTACTGTTGGTACTTATGGATAGAATCTCAGGTACCTGAGGCCATAGTCAAGGATGACCTAGATTTTCTGATATTTCTGCCTCTGCCTTCTGAATGTTGAGATGACAGCATCCATACCAACAAGTTTATGTAGTACTGGGTATCAAACTTAGGGGTCATGCATGTGAAGCAAGCATTCCCCACAACTGAGCTACAAATTTCAATTTTTATTTTGAAATTGGGCAGAATTCATTCCTTTTAGCAGCTCTATTCATTGAGGTCACGCTGTATGTTGGACAGTTTGAGTCCCCTCTATTCTATCAGTAGGTATACTCTGTCTTCTAGGATATCAAGATGTGAGTAGCCGGGACAGAGTGGTCAACAAATTGTCACAGGAGCCCTCTGGAACCAGCACTCCAGCATCAATAGTAGAAGAGAGGAGATGTAAGTGGTGGACTGAAGCCGAGATAGCTCCTGAGATGCTTTGGTCCCAAGTCCAGTCTGCACTCTCATTATATACTCCGAAAGCACAATGTGGGCTAAGCAAGCAAGCAGGTTGTCCAGAAGCATAAGTGGTGGTTAGCTTGGGGGCTTTTTCATTTCAAAGGCACATTTACAGCTGACAGATGTAAAGCTTTTGTGATCAGGGTGCTAACGGCGTTGGCAAATTGTGTTTCATTTATTTCTCCAGGTCAGTCTGTTCTGTGAGGTCATGTTTGGCAATAAAATAGTACCAGCTGTTCTTTAAGTAAATCACACACTAAATCAATAAATCGGTATCTAATAATTGGTCCTCTTTACCTTATTCTAGTTCTTAATGAGCCAAAAGAAAGAGGCCATAGACTAATAATGGGCAAGAAGCCCTCTATTACATTGCTGTATCAACATTAAGGCCACCACCTTTTTAAGTGAACAACAGATATGACCATGATAAAGGAAAGAGCCTTAGCTACAAGTGAACTCTTATCTATATCATATGTGAAAGAACAAGAAGACAGAATGTTTGAACCCAAGATCACACCCTAAAGTTTTACATTCAATTTGACTTTGGCCCACAGTAATTTGGAAAATTTACGTGTACCCCCAACTCCCACAACACTACATTGTCACAGACAATGGCCTCTTTCTCATTTGGGTCCATGATTTCCAAAACAATATTGAGCCTAGTACTTTCATAAAGCTGAATAAACCAGACATTTCCAAACCACTGTCCCAAAGCTAGCAAGAAGGCAGAGGGAGTGATTTTTCTCTGTCTTTAAAATGCATTTCTACCTCTGTCCTTAGAACCAGTGAATTAAAAAACCACGTTAAGCAGGGCCAAGGCTTATTCTAAAATAACTCCTTTTGTTAGGAGTTCTTTATGGGATTTGGCGGGTAGAGGTTGTTTGTTTTTGAAACTTTCCTGCTTCAAAAACATTTAAATAAATGAAGAACATTTTTTTTTTCTGGAGTTTCACACTGTAGTAATAAGTTTCTGTCCTGTCCAGCCTGTGGTCTAGACCCTCAGTCTGGCAGTCCTACAGAAACACACAGACGCTAATATTAATTTTATGCTTATCAGCCTATGGCTCTGGCATATTGCTAGCTAGCTCTTGCTCTTAAACTAACCCATGGTTGTTACCTTGTTCAGCCATGCGGCTCGGTACCTTTTCTCAGCAGCATTTCAACTTCTTTCCTCTGTGTCTCATTGGCATCTCTGACATCTCTGCTCTGTTCTTCCTGTTCCCAGAGTTTTCTTAGTCTGGTAGTCCCACCCACACTTCCTATCTGCCTTTAGCCAATCAGCATTTTTATTAAACCAGTAGGCGGGACAATTATTTACAATGCAACAGAACATAGTCCTACTACATCATTCCTTTTGTTTTCATAGCTGACACTTAAAAGGCAAGAAGACATAGCTTTGCCCTGAAGTTTTTAAGCTTTAGTCCCTATGACTCAGAAGGGCCTGGAGGATCTTTTAAAATGGGGCTTTTTCAAAATGACCTGGGAAACCTAGCAAGAGATGTGCTCAAAAACTTATATAATGTTTTAATTTCACTTCTTCCCTTTTGCTTTCCTTTCAAACATTCGCCTGCACACAAAGCAAGCAGCAGAGGATTCTGGGTTGGCATTCTCCTTTGTTCTGAGTGTCCCATGCCTACCTGCAGCATGTGGCTGGCCAGATCTTCCCTAATTAATTTGGCCCCAGAGAACTCTACTTCCCATTCACATTTATAGTGGCTTCTGCTTGGGATAGCTTTGAATTGTCCTGATGGCCAGAGATCAAACATAGTGGGAACATCTGAAGAAAAATGAGCTCCTGGGTCTCTCCTTTATTTGGGAACCTGGTTTTCATATACTTAATGGTCTTAGTAGACTAGTGAATGAACCATTGTGCTTAGTGCCTGCTTCATTCATGACTGCCTTTGGAAGACCCTTGCATTTTTTATGAAGCCCCAAAGGTCCAGGTGTGTCACCAATCTGGCACAGAAAAAAAAAGATATTATAGCCACATCATAAATTTTCAACTCAAATCCACCTCACTGGATGAGAAGACAGGCAGCCAGCCAGGGACTCTTCCTGACTGAGAAGAATTTGACTCATTTGGTGAAAAGAAAATCCTGAAAAGTTGTGAGCCAATGGTCCTGAAAAATGGGAGCAGTAATAAAGCCAGCAGAGAAACTGTTGAGAAATGGGGCATTCTGGGAAAGCTCTCTTTCTTTCCCCCAGCTTTCCCTGTTCTGAGCTTATAGGGTTTCCTAGTCATATGAGGCTCAGCATTCCAGGACATTCCAGGCCCCTCCCTCTTAGTGGGAGAACTCATTCCTTAGGGACCATTCATTTCAGGGGACAGGATCAATTCCTTCTGGTCACTAGGAGAGCTGGTATTGTGCCATAAGTTATCTCGCATGAGTCTCTGAGGAAGAGGCTCAGGACAGGAGCAGCTGCCATCTCCAGCATCCTGCAGGTCCTTGGAGTTTCCGCAGACCATCTAAGCAAACCAAGCTGGGTACAAATGACACTGGAGAGACTGTTAGCATTGCATACTGAATGGTAACATCTTTTGTTGTTCTGCAATATGAGGGATGGAGTAAGCCTTTCTGAGGAAGCCTTCTGTCATAGATTACCTTCCCAGCCCTCACACGCTAAGTGTCTATGAGAAAATTGATGGCAACACAGTGTCAAGTCTTTACAGACAATGCTGCTCAACTTTCCAAGACTCTTCTGGGAGGAAGATCAGTCAGCTTTGTGTCTTTTTCAGGGGTCCAAACACTGCCAAGGGCCCAGACAAGAGAGAACGCAATTAAGAATAACAGGAAGGCCACAGACTGAGAAGCAGCTGTGAGCACCATGAAATCATTTCTTATTTATACCAGATGAGGCTGTAGATGTCACATCATGGCCACAGGTTGGGTCTAGATATGCAGACTTAGCTACCCAGGGAAGTGTTCCATGTGGCTATGTCATGGCTACAAGTCCTCTTGTGTCTGTCCACAGTTTTCCAGGGTCCTGCCTGTTGATAAAGTTACTGAGTGACTCTGGCAGACAGTGTGACAGTTGCTGCTATCTCAGATTGGGTAGCAATATAATCAGGAGATTTATAGCCGCTGTGGTGGCAGCCCCATCACATGGGGCTGATGGCTCCAGCCTCAAGATTTTCATCGAGGTTTTCATGTGACCATAGACATCATCTTTTCCTGACCTAATCATGTGAGCTTTCTAATAGCTGTCCAGACAATAAACTATTATGCATCATTTATGCACATGGGGACACTTGGAACTTCAGTACACAACAAGACAATTTAGACATTTTTTAAATTACAGGATAAAGAAAACAATGGCAAATAGCATATCTTCTTATGGGCTCTGGGCAATGTAAAAAGAATCCAGCCACTAAGGCTCCCTGAAGCCCCAGAAAGCCATTTATAGCCTGGCTCAGTTAATTAATTTTACAACATACATCCGATATCATTATGTAATCACCTTTCCCTTGGAATAAGTTTATAAGATGAAGTCTCCCAGATGAAAATAAAATTTTATTTACTGACTATCTTCTAAATGTTTCCCAATACACTCTATTCAACTCTGAATTTTGAAGCTATATTTAAAAGAGAGATGACTATAAATTAGAACACAAGTGGTATCTTTTTCTATCAGCAACTAATAAGAGGAAATTTACTTTGTTGACCTTCAACGATCCTTTGGTACTCCTGAAATAAGGGAGGACTCATGCATGGCTTCATGGACCCTATTTTTCTTGGCATCTATAGTTACTGATCCAGAGGTGTGCAGCTGAATTTGTATAGATAAAACATTTAGAGAGTTTTTTTTCCTTTACCAGAGGTATGTAATTTAGTGGAGAGTGGCTGAGCCACCATATTAAGAATGGCAATTCTTTATGTAGATACTAAGCATAAATATCCTAGCCCTTCATTAAGCTGAAACAGTTGAAAAGGAGTAATAGACAGATAGAAATTTCTCCCGTCAAGTCTGGGGACATGGCTCAGCGGGTAGAGTACTTGCCACAGAAGCCTGAAAAACCAAGTTAGAACCCCAGAACCCATGTAGAAAGCTAGATGTGATAGTGTACATCTATGGTGAGATGGGAGGTGCAGATGGGAAAATTACCCAGAAGCCTGTGGGCAAGCTAGACTGCAGCATGTAAGGCAGCAGCAGAAATAAAAAAGAGCTCGCCTCCAACAAGATGGAAGGTGAGACCAACTCTCAAAAGTTGTCCTGACTTCCTTGGAGGCACCCTAACTCATAGCCACGCATACGCACAAAACAAATAAGTAAATAAGTATGTGCAGATATTTTTTAAATT
The DNA here is from genome assembly GCA_004025045.1 of Sigmodon hispidus. Lineage (NCBI taxonomy): Eukaryota > Metazoa > Chordata > Mammalia > Rodentia > Cricetidae > Sigmodon > Sigmodon hispidus. The sequence continues at coordinate 104,205 of PVIH01004950.1, read as the reverse complement.
ACTAGTTAGACTAATTAATAAAGTGGATCTCCCCACTGACCTCTGTTAAAACCTAGCCATGAGAATGTCAACTGAACGTTTTGTGTATCAACTTGACACAAGCCGGAGTCATGAGAGAGGAAGGAGCCTCTGTTGAGGAAATGCCTCCATGTAAGGCATTTTCTGAATTAGTGGTCAATGGAGGGGGACCAGTCCACATTGGATGGTGCCATCCCTGTGCTGGCGGTCTACAAGACAGCAGGCTGCTCAAGCCAGGGAAAGCAAGCCAGTAAGCAGCCTCTCCATCACCTCCTGCCTCCAAGTTCCTGCCCTGCTTGAGTTTCTGTTCTGACTTCCTCCAATGATAGACCATGATTTGAAAGTATAAGCTGAATCAATCCTTTTCTTCCCAGTTTGTTTTTTGGACATAGTATTTCCTTGCAGCAATAGAAAACCCAATTAAGACATCACCTAAGAAACCTCTTTACAATAATATTGTTATAGGTTAAGGGAAAATGTTACTAAAGGTTTCTGGTCCAGGATAATCTCCTACATTTTGACCCCTGAACATCTATGCTGGCATCTTAAGAAAAGATGTGTGCTATATTTTTGTGTGGCTCCAGGAACTTGAAACTGATTAAGGGGATGATAAAAGATAGACAAACAGACTCAGAGACAGAAAGCCGGGGTGGGGTGGACTGGGCCCTCTGCAGGAGAAACTGGCAGCACCCCAGAAGCTTGAAGTGTTTGTTATATGAGAACTGAACAAAGAGATGGGGTTATTATACACATCTCAACAGGGAGGCACGGTTAATATACAGCCCTGAACAAGGAGGCAGGATTATTATACACCCCTGAACAAAGAGACAGCTTTAGCTACCTCAGTAAGAACAGTCTCTGTAAGGAAGCATTTCAGGTGTAAGTATTGGCTGGCCTGGAGGAGGAATGGTGGATATTTTCTGCACATGTCAACACATGCTAGGTCCACTGAAGAAGGTGTTGCCATTCCCCAATGTATCAAGGTCCTGGGGTCCTTGACATGGCTATGCCCATGTCAACAGCATACGTTAAATCAACTCAGAACTTTAGTGACTTGGGGCTTTCTCCACTCCCTATAACTGTGTTTGTTTGCTGAGAGTCAAATCTATAGCCTTGTACTGAGCTGGCCTCTTGGGCCTGTGTACTCGTTTCATCCACCACTGATAAATAAGACATGTGCTAAGGCTTATAGTTTACGTAGGTGGGCAACATTTTTACCTAAAATACTTCACTAAAATATTAGTAGTGGTTGTGTTTGTAATGAAGAAATTTTATCTTGTCTTCTTACATTTTACTTTTTATAGTGGAAATATGCTTTTCAACAGGAAAAAAATATAAAGTTGTCTTGTGTGATTTCTCTCTTTTATAAGCTTCTTTTTTATATTATTTTTTGTAACAAGGTTTCTCTGTAACTTTGACTATCCTGGAACTCTCTCTGTAGACTAGGCTGGCCTTGAATTTAGAGATTAGCCAGCCTCAGCCTCCCAAGTGCTGGGAATAAAATTATGTGTCTCACCACCTAGCAAAATATATGGTATTTATTAACTGTACATTTTTGAACTTACCTTGTTTTATATTTTTGTTTGTTTTTAGATGAGGTTTCACGTGTCAAGGCTGGTGGTAAACTCATGTCTAACTGGTTGATCTTGAGCTTCTGGGGTCTCTGCCCCTGCTTTTAGAGTGCTGGGATCACAAGATTACAGTGCTGGGGACTGAACCTGGAGCTTTGTCACTGTGAAGTAAGTGCTCTATCAATGAGCCACACCCCCAGATATCTCCCAACATTTTGGTTTGTTTTTATCGGTTTTTTGATATAGGGTTTTTCTGTGTAACAACCCTGCTTGTCCTGGAACTCGCTCTGTAGACCAAGCAAGCCTCAAACTCAGAGATCCATCATCTGCCTTTGTCTCCCAATAGCTGGGATTAAAGGCATGCGCCACCACCACCTACCTTCCGCAACTTTTTAATTGGAAAATCAAAATTACATATAACCTGGAATTGTGGTCTCAAAATAAAACCTCTCCATCTTAAGTTACTGTTTGTCAGGGTACTGATCACAGTGTGAGAAAGAGGGCCAGGACATCACGTCAGTCTATCATGGCTGCAGAGGCATGATACCAGGAGTGTCAGGAAGCTAGTGACATTGTATTCACAGCTAGGAAGCACAGAATGAACAGGAAGCAGGCTCAGTCTATCAAGCCTGAAGTCCTGCCACCAGTGGCCTGCTTCCTTCAGCAGGGCTGCATCTCCTAAAAGCTCCATGACTTTCCAAAACAGTGACACCACCAGATAGGGGTCAGCTGTTGGAACACATAAGCTTGTAGAAGATGGTGCACAGCCACCTCAAACACATATTTTTCAGTGAGTAAAAGACTTAAAACCTCACTCCAATTTTCAAGTTTACATTTTTTTTTAATTAACTATAGCCCCCAAGGTATACAGTAGATCTCTCGATGTCATTCCTTATAACTACATTGTTATATTCTGGCTGGTACCTATGTAATCTTTCTTCTGATTTTTTTTAAAAAATAAGTTTTAGTAAGGAGAAATAGAAGACTGAAATAAACTAGTATCCTGGAAGAATATTTGGGGTAAGAGTTCAGCTTGTAAACATCCTAGAATGTCCAGTGACTGGGCTTGTCATCACTTAGTTGATTTAATTCCTTCACAGCTTTGAATGGACTTCATGTGTCTTATGGTGACATGTGACCAAGGCTGTCCCCTCATGATCTACACAAAAGGGGGTTCTTCTTGCTTAAGCTTGCTGGCATTATCCTTCCTGGGCTGCCAGCCCTTCATCTGCCTCCAAGGTTTCTCCAGGACACAGACAGTTTGGCTTTGTTTTGCCTGGTTTGGGTTTCTTTTCCTGTTTTCAACTATTAAGTCAGATTACCCTGAAAACACACCACCCTCCACCCCTACACACACAGAGGCACACAGGCACACACATGCACACACATACACAGGTACACACACATATACACAACACATACAGTTGTTACAAAAGTAGCATTTTAGAACCTTATGGGTAAAATAGAAAAATTTAAAGGATGGAAAACAATGTCTGTAGACAGAAGTTTCTCTCTCCCACCCAGCTGGACTCATAGCCATTTAGTCCCAAATAATCACACAAAGGCTTATATTAATTATAAACTGTTTGGCCTATGGCTTGGGCATATTACTTGCTAACTCTTAAACTAAACCATGATACTTACCCATGTTTAGCCATGTGGCTTGGTACCTTTGTCTCAGTGCAGCATTCTCATCTTGCTTCCTCTGCATCTGTCTGCTCTTATGCTTCCTAGAATTCTCCTGGTCTGGTTGCCCTGCCTCTACTTCCTGTCTAGGCCCACTGTCTGTCGGTGTCTGCTAGGAGAAACCAGCCATGCCTGCGGAGGAGAAGGAAGCCATGCTATCTATCCCTCCCAATGCCTCTGTACTGACCTCTCTTCCATCTCCTGACCCAGAGAGGATCAAGGTGTAATGTGGGGCTGGAGAGATGGCACTGGCTGCCCTTCCAGAGGACCTGGGTTCCATTTCCAGGGCCCACCTGGTAGATCAAACTTGTCTATCACTGCAGTCCCAGGAAATCCAACACCCACTTCTGGCTTCCGTGGGGCACTGCACACACCTAGTGCACAAACATATATTCAGACAAACACTTCATACACATAAAATAAAAATAAACTCCAAAAAAATTTAAGAAGTGTTAATTAAAAGCATCCTAAATCCCAAGAATTCTCTTTATAGAATACACTGTATATATTTACAGCATTCACATGTATAGTATGTGTGGTGTATAGGTATAAATAATTACATATGTGGTATGCATATATGTATGCATATACTTTTGAAATATTTCTCAGAATTTAAATTACATGTAGATCTTCCTAAGATTAAGAAAGATGTTTTAGCTTCTTTTAGAGTTCCATCATTAATCTCGCTGAAATAGATGAGAAAGACTATCTGCAACCATGTCAAAGCTAATTAATGACTATAACAGAAAATTGAGTAAAATTAAGTCAAATAAGGAATCATTAGAGACATTTTTAAAGTGCAAACACATGCTAAGTCAGTGTGAGAGGGTGAATTTAGTTTCTTTAGAGCTGGTGTGGGTGATGTTGAAGTTAAAGGCTAATTTAAGCACCATCATTCTTGTGCTGCCTTCTTCATCCCCCAGGCTTGGAAACCCCCATATCAGGAATGGATCATCCCATTCTAACTTCTAACTTTGTCCATGATGTCCAGAAGGCTTTCCTGAGCCAGACCTATGGCCAACACTAGCATGCCAGCATCGGGGCAGGGATAGATGTAATCATGTCTGTTTGCAATGATTAAGGAACTTTCTAGATGGTAATCCATCCTAAGGGAAGAAGCAGCCAAGCATGCTTATCTAGACATGGACATGGAGACTTTGTAGTTAGTGGGAGTAACAATTTGGAATACAGTTCTATGCCAGTCTCTCAAGTCTGTCCACCTGCACCCAAGAATTGAGTCCTATGAAAAAGATGGTCTATAAGCACTGACCAAATTGTCTTTATTAACATTGGTATGTTAAGAAAGAATTAGAGTTGAATGTGGTGCTCCTACAAAAATCCCAGTCCTCAGACAGCTGAAGTAGGTAGGTTACAAGTTCAGTGTCAATCTTGGCTACATATTGAGACCTTGTCAATAAAAGACATCAGAGCTGTACAACTCCATAACAGAAGCACACATGCTATACTGGGAGACATAGAATGGAAGAGAGGAGATTAGATTGTCAGGGCTTAAATATTTTTCTGTAATTCCATGACACATTTTACAGCACAGCCTGGTAGCATAGGGTACTCATTTACATAAAACTGTTTTTGTTCATCGAAGATTTTGCAGAAGGGGATAAGAGATTGAGATTATTGTTTCCCAAGATCTTTTCAAATGGTGGAAACTAATTTCTTCATATCCTGCCTTACGACACTATTTGTAGGATGCCCAGAATTCATTCCAATGGCATGTCTTAACATGAGGCTCAGCTATGAATATTGGAATAGGCTGAGAATGGGCTCTGCAGCCACAGAAGAAATTATAGCTTCTCTTGCTTCCTCTCCTAGAAATGGATATAGATGCAATATTTATATCCAGTATATATTTTCTATTATGTTTATGTATGTGTGCATATAGATTACCCATGGCTCTTAAGTACCAATTTTATTAAGCTTAAATGCCATTCACTGATAGGTAAGTGAAGACACACATAACTTTTACAGAAGTTAAATTTAAAACCCTGTACACTAGCAGTATTTATCCACAATTTTCACTGAGGCTAAGACCCCCCCAGCTATCGTTCTTTTAATCCAGGATAGCCTGGAGTGCCTTTGACAATAAAAAAACTAAAATAATTCATGATCTCAATAAATTCTATACCTAAATTTGTTGTGAAAAAAATCACCTTTACTAATAATTTCCCTGAAATTTTACTTAGCCCTTTCAATGAAGAGAAGTAAGATTATCATGGTATTATTGTATATTGAGATTGTTTAGAGTAATTTTTTTCTTCTGATTATTAGATATCAGGTAGCTGTTGCAGTAGGTAACTGATTTGTCATTGCTGGGAAGGCTGGATGACAAGGACAACACTGATATATATTCTCTCTCCTTCCTTCCTCCCTCCCTTCTTCTCTCTTCCCCTCCTCCTCTTTTTCCTTCCCTCCCTTTCTCCTTCCTTTTTTTCTTTTATTTTCTTGCCTTTATTTTGCTTTGTTTTTTAATCATGCTTGTATGTAGCCCTGGCTGACCTGGGACTCACTATGCAGACAAGGTTATAACAATCCTCCTCCCTCTGTTTCCTGAGTACTGGAAGTGTTGGCATAAGATGCCACACCTAGCCCTTAACTCTCCCTGCCTTACTAATTTTCCCTTCCTATTCTTCCGTTTGACTGACCTCCTTATAATCTGATGGAATATGCTAAAAAAAAAAAGGGTGACCAAATTTTCAGAAAGTTCATTTCACATAGTCTAGTCTCATGAATATTCTAGTCTCTAAACTAGCAATTATGCCCTTAGAAATTTTATCTTAGAGAAATAATTATAAATGCTAACATAATATTTACTGAGTTTCTGTCATGAGTCAGCATTGTTAGCTTTTCTTATGAAGATGATAATAAGTATTAATTCATTCCAAATAAGGCACCAATGAAAAACCACATACAATTCTACCAGAGCCCAAATTGGTGAATCAATGAGTTTATTGAGTTTGCTTTTAGAATATAGATGACCCCCAAACACTGAAGCACTGCAAAGTTCCACCCCATCATAAATGATGACCTCAGAGAAGCTACATCATAGAGTACCTTTTAAAGATAACCTTCTACTATCTATATTCTCTGGCATCTCCCAAGATTGCTTGCAGCTGGAGGAAGACAGAAAAAAAAATGTAACTTGAATCCAGGATAAGGATCCTTCACCAGGGACCTGACATCATTGTATTGTTTGGCTTGCAAGTTGCTATGGTTACCAGGCCATCATAATCTCTACTAAGATATCAGTGAGGATAAACATGCTACACAGGAAGGAAAAAGACTTTTAGATTACAATAGTCTGTTGCTAGAATTATATAGATCATTTTATTTAATCTTCAAAATAACCTATGACATGTCATTGCCATTTTTCACAGGAAGAAACTGAATCATAAAGAGATTAATCAACTTGTTCAATAGCACACAGGAATCTGAACAAGAAAGACTGATGCCTGAAGCCAGAATCTCAGCAAAAGCAGTTCTTGTATTGTGCAGGCTTTGATCTAGTAATTATTGAGGGACCCTTAACTTTCCAGAGAACTGTATAGAAATCTGGCACTAAATCTATGAACCCATATTATGTATGGTGATTTTTTTTAGAAAGAAGATTCAGAATAGAACAGAAGAAAATGTTTACATACTTAGAAGCATGAAGTTTGAGAGCCCGTCATGGCTGCCTATCAACTGGCTGGTTTTGTCAACTTGGCACAAACCTAGACATATCTGGGAAAAAAGAATCTTCACTGAGAAAATGCCTTAAGATTGGCCTATAGGCAAGTCTGTAGAGCATTTTCCTGATTGATGATTGATGGGTTTGTGTGCAGCTCATTTGGAGGGATGTTACACTTGTGTAGGTGGTTCTGAGTTGTATAAGAAAGCAGGCTAACCCATGTAGAGCAATCCAGGAAGCAGCAGTGCTCTATGGCCTCTGCTTCAATCCCTGCCTCCAGGTTCCTGCCTTGATTTCCCTCAGTGATGGACTGTTACCAAGAAGTATAAGCTGAAATAAACCCTTTCCTCCCCAAGTTGCCTTAGGTCATGGCGTTTCTCACAGCAGTAGAAACCCCAAGGCTGTGCATACCTGTTATCTTAGCAATTTCGAAGTGGACTCTTGGTGGTCAGGAGTTTGAGGTTACCTTTGGCTGCATAGTGAGTGGATGCCAACCTGGGATACATGAGATTATAGCTAAAACAATAGCAACAACAGGAAAAAAAGGCAGTAATACCCTTTGGATACATGGATTCATTGACATTCCCAGGGATTGTATAGAGATTAGTAAGAAGACGCAAGGGTTCCCAGCTTCCCTTGCCACTGTGGTTCCTTTGATGGAAACAGCCTGTGCATTGTGTGTTTGTATAATCACTTGCATACTTATTACACACTGCCACGATTTCAAATGTATACAGATACTTGCTTAGTTTTCTTTAAAAGTCCATTTAGCAGACATTATTATTATTATTATTATTATTCCCACTTATGTGCTGTATAACACAGTGAAGTTAAGTCACTTGCTCAGGATTTTGTAGCTCTGTGCTGAAGAGATGGCTTACACTTGATGCTTTAGCAGAGGATTTAGCATCCATGTCAGATAGATCACAAATGCCTGTGAATCCAGTCCCTAGGGATTCTTTGATACTCATTTCTGAGCTCTGAAGGCATCTGCATGTACACCACATGCATGCACATAGACACACACATACAAATTAAACATTATATAGCTTTCAATTGCAGAATTAGAATGTAGACCTGATAGAGAGTGCATAAAAGACACTAGTTACATCTACGGGTTGTACTATGTCCTCCAAAGCTGAATGTCCCAGGTTCTTGACAAATAAGAGTCATCTTTACCACCTAGTTATGAGTCAGAGAGAAATCCTGATGTCCTCCAACTCATAGACTTTTACTTTGTAGATTTTAAATTATATGTAGCTTCTTTCCTTGGCCTTTAAGTATACTGAGTATTGTTCCTTCAAATTGCCACAGTAGGAGATGTCAGTAAACACTATTAAATAAAATAATGGCAACATCTCTCCAAGCATGTCCCACAGGCCCTGTCATTGTACAGACTGTCCCTCTCTGTGGTACCACAAGAAGGACCATTCTGTTGTATTGACATGGGTCTTTGAGAATGAAGAAAGTAACAAGAAAGGGAAGACTAGAAATTTTCAGTTAATTTTAATGAAAGGATAAAGGTGTTTGTCTTCTTTCTTTAAAGGTTATTAATGTTTGTGTAGTTGATGTGTGCATGAGATGGTAGGCATGCATAGGGTATTGCGGTACTAACCCACCAAGAACTATATGCTAACTAAGGTTATTTTAATTTAAAAGTTACTTACATAACAGGGATTGTTCCAGGGGAGGAGGAGAAAAGGTAGGAGAAGGACAGAGAAGCGGAGAGCAGGAACAATCCGTGCCACAGAAAGCAGGAGCAGTCCCAGCCGCACAGTCCTTCCTACCCACGCCACTCATCCAGTGACCCGCGCCGCTTCCGTCTTCTGGTGCGGCGCTCTTTCGTCATTTCCCCCCAGACTACTGACTCCACCCGGCTCAGCACTCCAGCTCGGTTTTTTTGCATAGCTTCAGATTTCCCGCTACATCTCCCCCTTCTGTCTAAATAAGAGGGTTCTAAACTAAATATAAAACTACATACTATAGGGATCATCATAAGGCAGTGTCTGGGGAAGAAAAAGGTACTAACATAAGTGAGGTCAAACTACCACTAACAAACAACAAATACAAGGTGCAATTTAATGTCTAAAATGTTGATACCAGGAAATGCACAGGGATTGCTTCAATGCTGTTTATCTCGAACAATAAAGTTCTAACACCTGAGTGTCCTTGCTGAGATGTGAAGTAATAACAACCTCAACTATCCAGTCTTCAACACCATCAAGACCTGAGAAGGAAAATATATACCTGAAGTTGGAAGCATGATGAAGTAACTTCCAAAATTTAGGAGAAGACGACAGTTAACTACCTGGACAGTCATCCACCACTTCTCTGTACAATGGGAGCATCCATCCTTGTGGCTACGGGCCTATGATATCTGACAAGTCTCCATAGAAGCAGGGTATTTTTTGGTAGAACCATCTTATCCTGTCTAGGCAGGCTTCGGCAGTCTCTATCCTTCATCCTGCTCGTCCATTTCAGATAGTGAGCACGCTGACAGCAGTCAGGGCAAGTGTCATTCTTTGCCCCTCAGGCCATTGTTCGCCAAATAAGACAATCTCTTTGCAAGATGTCCGTGATGCTCAACACCACCTTGAGAAAGGAATGGTGATGCCAGGAGTTGTCATGTCTCTCAAGGCCAAATTCGAGATAACAAAATCTTGAATGCCATATTCTCTCGGTCTATGAAGTGATTGAAGACGTCTATCTACCTGGTATATTCTAACATGTTTCCGAAAAGCCTGAGTACCCTGACTATTAGGTGGCAAATATGAGTAACCATAATCTGCAGTCCCAATCAACCAAGAAAGTGAAGCTAACATTGTAAAAATAGGCATTCCAAAATGAGTGTACAGCTCCTCCATAATAATTTCAAGTATATCAATCTTATGAATATTGACCAAAATACACATTTTGTATCAAAGACAATAATATCCTAACTATATATTATTATACAAAATATCTAAACAGAGTTATATAAAACAACTTGTGTATATGTTACAACAAATGTTATGACTAGCATAAATAATTAGAGGTAGAAATTGCATTATGGAAATGGAAATGTACTTAATACACATCAATGTGCAAAATATTTTAAACAGAGGTAGACACGTGTAAATTAAGGCAATTATACATTCAACTTTGTAGCAATATACATATTATCTCAATCAAACATATAGATTGATTTCCCATTTGTATCAATATACAAATGTTTGTACCATGGCGATTCATTTTTCATACATCCTTTGGTTAATAGTTGTTTGTAAGTATAATGATCTCCTATATATTCCCTTTTCCTTCTTTCTTTCTTTCTCTCTCTCTCTCTCTCTCTCTCTCTCTCTCTCTTATTTTTTTGCAATTCCTACATCTATAAAGCATTCTATCCTCTACCCAAGATTAACTTATAACCATCATATCAAAATGATAATTGACTATAACCCTTCCTTGGATGACCAACTTATCAGGAAAGGGACGTAGTTCTTTCAATAAGTTGCTTCATGCTGGCCTGTGGGCGACGGTATCTCTGTGGGGTCCTGTGAACTAAACAATGGTTAAGTCCTAATGAAGTAACTGTAAACATATATATAACCATTCCACAAATGTCTATAACCATTCTCTTCATACTGAGTGAGTCCATCTGGAATTCTTGTTAAAGATATGATATGAAACTATCTTACAACTGTCCTGATTGGTCTATACCTCAGAAGTGATCACTGAGTGACATACAGCAAGTTCCTTCTTTCTCTGTCTCAAAGGTCTTTCATTTTCTGCTTTTTTTTTTTTTTGGTGGGGGCCCCATCTTCCTTCTGGATGCCTTGGAGAATGCTGGTAGGAGAAATTGTTTTTTATAGTGGGGAATCCAATGAATACTATTAACTGAAGATATTGAACCATCAGAAAGAATTGTGTGCAGACAAGATTTTTAGATTAAGAGAGTAAGAAAAGCAGAAAGAGGTAAGATTTAAGATTTAAAATAAAGTGAGATAATATTGGTCCTTATATATTTCATCTATTTTTCTGTCTCACCTCAGGTGGCTTTTCTGATGTGAGACAGAGTCTCTAAAGTTTTATTTACCAATACGCTTGGGTTTAGAAAGGGAGAAAGCCACTTGCTCCACCCCCAAAGCCAGCCCTTTTTGTTACCAAACTAGGACCTCCTTTATATACATAAATATATAATCACGTGTCTCTGGATGAGTGGCGTGGGGAGGAAGGATCGTCCGGCTGGGACTGCTCTCGCTCTGCTGCGCAGATCGTTCTACAGATCGTTCGTGCTTTCCACGGATCACTCCTGCTCTGTGCGGTTAGGATTGCTCCAGCTCTCCACGGTTGGGAATAGAGTTGGAGTAGTAGGGGGTGGTCCCTTCAGTGTAACCACTCTAGGTGGGGCACCTTCCCTACTGCAGCATCTTTTAAGAGGGGCTCTAGGTTGTCTTGAGCAGATGTTGCCTCAAAATCCTTTTCTAAAATCTCCATACGACCCTCATGATTTTGCAACCTAGCAGTAATGGTCTTTTTCGGTGTTTTAAAGTCCTCTATAAATGACCTCTCCAACAATTTTATAGAGTGGAAAATTCCCTTATTCCCCACATCTACATGTTCTAGTACTTTCTGATCCAGTTTCCTAAATTTTCATCAATATAAGCTCTATATTCCTCTCTAATCAATGTAGACCTCTTCTCTATGGAGGCAATGAGCTTCTTAATTGTCTTAATATCTTCATCCATGTCACACATCTTAGCCTCATACCCCCTATTGGGAATGTGTTCATCTCTATGCTGGGATCCTTTAAAATAAGAAGGTATAAAGTATATTATCACACAAAAAAGCAAAACAACTCCTGGGTTGAGATAGCCTCCAAATGCATAATCCCAAAAATAATCCTCTATCACCATTATGAAAAAAATGGATAAAATTCTGAACATTTATTTGGTCAGACATTTTGAAAGAAAAGAAAAAAAGAAAAAAAATTACCTTACTCAGATGTAATGAGGACTTACGGCCAGCAGATGTTGCAATTGTGATCAGCAGTGGCAGTAAAGGTGCCCGAAGGGATTCCTCGTGCAGCCTTTGTTTCCGAGCACAGATCCGCGAGTGGCTGGGAGCAAGTCCCGAAACCAAGGCTGAGGAACCCAGCTGGGTTCCATGGAGTCAGCCCCACGTTGGGCTGCCAATTATCTCGGTACTAACCCACCAAGAAATATATGCTAACTAATGTTTTTTTATTTAAAAGTTACTTACATAACAGGGATTGTTCCAGGGGAGGAGGAGAAAAAGTAGGAGAAGGACGGAGAAGCGGAGAGCAGGAACGATCTGAGCCGCAGAATGCAGGAGCAGTCCGTGGAAAGCTGGAACGATCCGCGCCACAGAAAGCGGAGCAGTCCGACGATCTGCGCCACAGAAAGCAGGAGCAGTCCCAGCCGCATGGTCCTTCCTACCCCACGACACTCATCTAGCCCAGTGCGCTGCTTCCGTCTTCCAGCGCGGCGCTCTTTTGTCGTTTCCCCCCAGATGACCGACTCCACCTGGCTCAGCACTCTGGCGAGGTTTTTTTGCATAGCTTCAGATTTCCCGCTACAATAGGGGACAAGGAAAACCCAGAGATGGTTCTTACTGTGGGTTCTAAGAATCAGACTCAGCCTATTGGGTCTGCACAGTGCTGACCTCATCCTGCTGAGCCACCTCATGAGTTCTCTCCATTCTTCCTCCCTCCCTTCCTCCCCCCTGTCCCTCCCTCCCTCCCTCCTTTTTCTTTGACATTAACAACTAAATCCATATCTTTGCCCATCTACTTGCCCTTCTGTTGACTTCTTGGCTGTATAGAACTTTGCTCATTATTTAACCATTCATTATCAAGTCCATATGTCATAACATTATACGAGACACGGAAACTGGAAAATTTTAGCAAACAAGTGGCCCCATTCATGCAAGAGTTTCTACTTTGACAGTGTACTGGTGTCATATCTTTTAGTCATCTGAAAATGATGAAAAGTTTATGTTATAAATATTCCAAAACTCATTGGGAATTAATTATAAAGAAAAGCTCCACATTTTGATAGAGACATAGGACTTGATACAGTCTTTGATAATAATGCTCTAAACTGTTCTGCTGACTGAGGAAGCCATAGGCAGATAATGACTGGGCAGGGCTGGAGCAGCTAACATTTGAAAATGAGAAACTTGAGAAGAATAGAGATATTTGGGAAAGAATGACTTTAATATGAGAGGATTAAGAAACAGCCTTGTGATATAAGAGGAAATCCTTGAATATATTCAGGTAGAGAAATGAGTCTCCGTCTAGTTACTGGGGAATGCAAATATAAAAAATATCAGTGCATGCTCTCAGCTGCCTTTGTTGGAAAAGTCAGCTCTAGCTGAATTCTTCTTTCATTCTAAGAATAAGTAGAACAATGCAATTGTGGCTTAAAATGTTTAATGTAAAAATAATCATTTTCATAACTTTATACATTTTATGATAAAATTCTAATCATTTTTTTTCTATTTGCTATTTACTCTTAAATATTGGTTCATCTTCTGTGCAGATTTACTTCTAAACAGATCTTCCCTGGGCCAATTCTCCAATACTGAGGGCATTCTGCTGATGGAGCAAAGGCTGATGGGGTCAGCAAGGCTAGACTGTCCTTAAACTACACTGTAAGTGGGGGAGAGCCCTACAATAAGGACCTCTGATCCAGGGTATGTGTTGACCACTTTTTACTTTATTTTATAACCAGCTCAGACAGAAGCCTGGCAGCCTTGCGGAAGAAGTAGGTGGATGCCATTGGTGATGGACTTAATAGAAACTCAGAGAAGACTCAGCTCCTCAGAGGAACTCTGACTTAAGCTAGAAATCTCTTCCCTAGAAAATATCAAAATTCAATAGCTCACCTGGATGTGTGTGTTAGTCAAACGCTTGGATAAATCCACCTTCACAAAATGCTCCTGTTAATTTCTTCTACACTCTCGTAATTGATAAAAATATGGGTTGAGTGGTCCCCTGATGTAAATTTGATGTGTTTTATTTACCCACAAATGTGTCATGGTGTTTTTTTTTGTAAATGACTTAATAAGAAGTAATTAGATTTAACTGTCTTTCAGGGTAATTTGTTGTAAACATTTAGCTACCAAGAACTGCTTCTTCTTCAGAAACTAATCCTCTCTGGAGGATTATATAATAATGGAGATTTTAAAATAATGGTTTTCTAGGTAAGCTATACAATAATGTTAGCTGATGAGGACATATAGGGAAAATGACCAATGGTCAAGATTAATCCTTAATTTAGATAATTTCTTATTTGGCGAGTCACATTGAAATCAAGCCAATATCTCCAAAAAGCAAAATAAAGGAATAAAAACTATATTTAGGTGCACAGCATACTGACATAGAAGTTTTGAAAACACTTGGTCATTTTTCCCTCTTGAGTGCTAAGGTGAGTGAAGGTGCTGCCACTAAGTGTGACAACCTGAGTTTGATCCCTGGGTCCCACATGGTGGAAGACAGAACTGAATGCCAGAAGTTATCCTCTGATGTCTACATATGAACCATGGCATATGTGTCTTCACACAATAGATAGATAGATAGATAGATAGATAGATAGATAGATAGATAGATGATAGATAGATTGATGATGGATAAATAGAAGATAGATAAATAGATAGATAGATAAACAGATAGATGATAAATAGATTGACGATGGATAAATAGAAGATAGATAGATAGATAGATAGATAGATAGATAGATAGATAGGAGATAGATAAAAAGATAAATGGATGAGTGGATGGGTGGATGGATAGATAGAAGATGGATGGATGGGTGTGTGGATGGATGGCTAACTAGCTAGAAGATGGGTAAATAGAAAAAAGATAAATAGACAGATATATGGATGGATAAATATAAGATAGTAGATAGATGGAAGATAGATAGAAGATAGGTAGAAAGATAGGTGAATGGAAAAGATATAAAATGGATAGGTGGTTTGTTGGGTGAAGAATGGATGGATGGATAGATAGACAGATGGGTAGGTGGATGGGTGGATGGATGGATATATAAGTACACAGACAAATAGATAGAAAAGACAAAACAAAGTCAGGGCTTTTCATTCAGAGGTAGAATAAAGTAAGGTTGTCACTAATCTCTACTGTGACAGCATAACTAGTATTAAAGCTACCAGATACTGAATTCCTCTCAATTAGTTAAATGCCAATAAGTCTGCCAATTATTCTTGTCCTGTGACCAGTTTGGTTTTACCATGGGTTTCTCTCCTTCTTAAATATTTGTGTCATTAGACTGTCCACTAGAAGGACAAATAATAAGCAAACTGTGGATTAGTCAGTTGCAATTGTTTGCAGCTTTACATCAAAGAACCAAACTCAAAGATGGGCTTGGAACAGTCTATGCACCCTAGTACATAGAACACTCTTCTTTTCCTAGTAAATTTCTTTTGCTGTGATTCATGTGTGCTTGCTGCACTCAGAGAAATGAAATAGACAATTAAGTTCATTTTTTTCAAACATTAACTTAAATCTAATTCAGACAGAAATGCAATAGTAGTTGTTCCTGGGGCTTGCTTATCTAATTTCTGCTGTCTTCCCTGTTCCCAGCCAAGGTCCCTTGAGGGCTTCTGTGGCCATAGGCAAAGCAGAACAATTTGGAAGCTCCAGCTTTTTATGGCCTGCTTAGCTACCCTTGACATTTTAATTACCTAAGTCCACAGGAGCTTCCACGGTTTCATTTTTCAGCATCCCGAGACCAGCCCTTCAGAGAGACTGCTGCCCCTGCCCTGCGGATGTCATGTACCTTCCTTAAGATGACAAAGGAAAAAGCTGGCTACTACCCCCTGTCTGTGTCCATTCATAACATCCTACTCCATCTTCTTTCTTGCTCCCTAACTGGGTACTTTTCTCCCTTCTGTCAAAACTTCTCCACTCTTTCGTTGCAAAAATAAAGCCAGGGCTGGCGATACGGTCCAGTCAGTAAAGCGCTTGCTGCCCTAGGCTGAGGACCCGAGTTCCAATCTACAACATCCATGTAAGGAGCAGGTGCCATGGCAAGTCAGGAAGATGGAGACTGGCAGGTCCCTGGAACTCACCTAATGGTTTGCCTAGCTGAATTGGTGAGCTCTGGGTTTGCCTAGAGACCCTGTCTCAAAAAAAAAAAAAAAAAAAAAAAAAAAAAAAAAAAAAAAAAAAAAAAAAAAAAAAAAAAACAAAAAAAAAAAAAAAAAAAAAAAAAAAAAAAAAAAAACAA
>PVIH01004950.1:74158-87897 GCA_004025045.1 Sigmodon hispidus | reverse complement strand
CTGAAATATAAAGTGTTGATTTTGTATGTGAGAAGAGACACACACACTTGCACTATCAAGGCTGCTCGAGGGTTTATTTAAGAGAGTTCCCAGGAGGGTACAGAAACAGAAAAGCAGGACAGGAGAAAAGAGATCGACCAAAACATGACTGGCATCTCTTTTTAAGAAAAGGGGTGTGCACTGGTTTACCCAGCCACGCCCAGGGGCGTGCCTCCATAGGAGATGCATCTCACTGGAGCCGTGTTGGCTCAACCACGCAGAGTGCCAGGAATACTTACATAAAGTGCTTAGAGAACGAAAATAGCAAAGTTCATATGTCTTTCCAGAAAAGGTTTAACAAATATAATAAACAAGCAGAGTCCAATGATCTATTTTAATTATTACTGTCTTAGTCAAGGTTTCCATTGCTCTGATTAGAGACCATGATGAAGGCAACTTTTGTAAAGGAAAACATTTAGTGTGGCTTACAGTTCAGAGATTCCATCCATTATCATTATGGTGAGACATGGTGGCACTGCAGGCAGACATGATGTTGTAGAGATAGCTGAGAGTTCTGCATCTTGTACAAGCAACAGGAAGTTGTCTCAGACACTGGGCATGGTTTGACCAGATATTATTCCTCAAAGATCCACACACACACACACACATAGTAACACACTTCTTCCAAGACCATACCTATTTTAACAAAGCCACACTTCTCAATATAGCCACAACTTTAGGAAGCCATTTTCTTTCAAACCTCCATAGCTACCATTTATGATGTCCTTTGAAACTGGGTAAACAAGAAGAAGAAGAAGAAGAAGAAGAAGAAGAAGAAGAAGAAGAAGAAGAAGAAGAAGAAGAAGAAGAAGAAGAAGAAGAAGAAGAAGAAGAAGCATACAGTGAAAAAATTATGAGTAAGAGGATTAATGAAAGAGATAACATGGAAATAGGAAAAGGTTATTATTAATCATTAAAAATCCACTTGTTCTGACCTAAAATGGTGGGAACATTGTCAATGATGAGATAATTGGTGGATCTTTATTATTCCCTATCCCAAAATCAAACAGGATCTCCAGGTTTAACATTAAATTTGAGCATCAAAAATCTCTGTTAAGCTGGATTGGTGGCACAGTAGTCCCTACATCTGGGAAGCAGAGGAAGAAGTGTTCTGAGTTTAAATCCTGCCTACACTTTAGAAGAAAGACTCAGTTTTTAATGTCAAACAAACAAAATTCAATTTCAGTGTTCTTCAAGTGTAAGCACAGAGTCTCAAAACTGCCCAGTGCAGGTCTTTGGACTGCTCTCCAGAGTATTTTGTTTGATTTTGCAGTACTGAGGAATGAAGCCTGACTTCCTGTATGCTGTGCTGGTACTCTAAACTACATCATAGCGTTTGCTTATTCTTTATCCCAAGATAGGGTCTCACTAAATTTTTAAGTTTTCCAGGTTGTCTCTGAGCATATGATCTCCCTGCTTCCACCCTTCCAGTGTCTAGGATAGACCTGGGGCTCCAGGCTTAGCATGCTCCCTAGCACAGTAATATCTTGACACTTGATGGTGCTCCACACATGCAGTCACCTCAGATGACCTAGTCAAGGACAAGACCTTCCTTCCCCCACCTCAAGGGCTAGAACATCAGCTCTTTATGTTTCTGTCATTTAAGGAGTGTATCTGTGCCCGTGCAGGGGAGGAGCTAATAAGATAATAAGCTCTGGATGAAGGCTAATAAGTTCTAGAGCTGATTGGCTCCTTCTGAATGACCTCAGTGGCTCTGTTCACTGTTCCAAACATCATCCATCTGTTGATGGGTATCTCAGCTGATTCCACAATTTAGCTCTGTGAATAAATGATAAAATGGATGTGTGGTTACCTCTGTGGTGTGCCATCTTACATTCCTACTGGCATACACTTAGGACTGGTATAGTTGGATATGTAGTTCTAGTATTGGCTTTTTAAGGAACCCCTATACTAATTTCTTTTGTAGCAGCATTGATTTGCATTTCCACCAACAATGTATAAAGATTCTCTCTCTCTCTCTCTCTCTCTCTCTCTCTCTCTCTCTCTCTCTCTCTCTCTCTCTTTAAATTCTTGCTATCATTTTTTCCCTTGGTAATAGCCATCCTGACTGGGATGAGATAAAATCTTAATTTAGTTTTGATTTGTGTTTCCCTGATGACTAAAGATGTTGGCTTTTACAAATATATATTGGCCATTTGTGCTACTTTTTAGAACAATCTGTTTAATTCATTTGTCTACCTATTGACTGACTGGTGTGTGTGTGTGTGTGTGTGTGTGTGTGTGTGTGTGTGTGTGTGTGTGTGTGTATGACATAGTTTAGATATTCTTCTTGTCTAGTAAGGACCAGGCAAACACTTTCTTCTGTCTTGTGGCTGTGTCTAAACTCGCTGATTTGTTCTTTTGCTGTACAGAGTAGTTTAATTTTATCCAGACCCATTTGTCAAGTCTTGTTATTGTTTCCTGGGATAGCCTGAGTCCTATCCAAAAAGCTCTTAAGTCTCTTACTTATGCCTATATCTTTTAGTGTTTTTCCTGTATTTTTCTCCAGTGTTTTCAAAATTCCAGTTCTCACATTAAGATGTGTGATCTCTCTTGAACTGATTTTTATGTAGGGTATGTGAGAGAGTGAGGAATTTAGTTTTATTATTCTACATATGGCTATCTTATCTTGTTTTTCTGACACCAACATGTATTTAGAAAATTTGGTAAAAATCAGATGAAGATAGTCACATACATTTATTTGTGGGCCCTGTATTCTATCTCATAAGTCTGAGCATCTCTTTTGGGCTAACACTCCAGTGGGTTTGCTACTTTGACTTTAGAGTATAATTTGAAATCAGGAATTGTGCTACATCAGAACTGGTCATTCAGTTTAGGACTGAGCTAAATTTAGTGTGGCACTGGTGAAGCTCAAGCTCAAGACTTCAAATATGCTATGACTACATACATTTAGGCAAATACTTATATACAAAAAGTTAAAAATAAATTTCTTTTTTTTAAAAAAAAAAGAATAGCATGATTTGAATTTCAACTTAATGCCAACTCTGTAAGGTTTAATGCTTGGACCTTTAATATCCATTCCTTCCCCTGATAACAACTGGGGGCTCATGGAGGTTTTATGAGGATTGAAATCAGGATACAGTCACCTGATGGTTGTCTCCATGAATTTTCTCACTCAGATGGCCAGGCTGGCTTATTATCTTGCTCATTCGTACCATGGTCAGGGTCCTGTGTGCACCACCTCTTGCTTTGATCCCATGGTACTACAGTCCCACTTCATCAAGAGAGTTTACCTCTTGCTTCCTACTGCCCTTTGACCTTCTACTGAAACACTACTGACAGACTGCTGTCTGGATGAATTTTGTAGACCATCCAGGGCATAGGACAGACACTGAAATTGTCATGTACCACCATGAACTCCTGGTGGAAATGGAAATTAGGGTGCAGCTTCTTGCCTTGGGAAACCCATGAAAATTTTCTCTCCTGTCCCATAAACCTTCCAGTTTACTTTTTAATGGATTTACCTTATTTTCTGCTTCTAATATTCTTGGCAGCCTCATAGAACCAGGTCTTATTAACAGTGTCCCCCTCCTCGGGGGTGTGTGATGAGGAAACAGATACAGAGAACAGCTAATTTTCTAAGAGCCCCAAATAAATTCGAGGATTTGACATAATTAACCTGGTACCAGGGTCTGTCCTCTGAACCACTATTCAGGGACAGTGGTCTTCAGCTTAGAAGTAGACTGTTAAATTATTATTATTCAACCTCAACTTTCTCTACTGGATAAAATATTTGAACATTAACATTTTTTCTAATATAAAATATATTCTTGATAATCATAATGTAGAGAATATAGATTGTTTCCTTTACTTCATCAAACTTGTTTTCATTTAAAAGGATCTACTACAATTATTGTGATGAATTAAAATAACAGTTTCAATATGTTCATCATCCTACTGCTAGAAAGCCAGTGTCTGCAGCAGCAGAATAGATAAAAGAATTTAATTTTCTCAGGATTTAATTGCTGGATTCTGATATAGTGAATTCAAATAGCTGTATATTCACAAATACTAAGGAGTTTAGTGCTTCAAGTATATTTTTAAGTGAAAATTCTTAAGTATTTGTTTTCTATTTCTCTTTTTCAGTTTCCTTTTTAAGAAAGTAGATATTTATTTCCACTGTAGAGGAATCATTCTCTATTTTCTGTGTTCCCTTCTCTTTATGTCTCTAATTTAATCTTGTACTAACTCCAAGGAGTAATTGAGCAATTTGGGATACTTCAGAAAAAATATAACCCATTTATTTCCTGAAGCCTTGGAAACTGTGTTTCCAGAACGCTTCCCTCCCCATGCCTTTTTTCCTTCAAAATACTCCTGTTTCTGACACTAACCTGCTCCCAACCTTTCATCTTCTAAAGAGCTCCTTTTGTTATCTTACATTTCAATGACTAAGTAGGTTTTATTTCTGCCATTTTTCTCTCTTTGTTCCTACCCCACCCCCAGACTCTGTTGATTCTATTTCTCTGCTCCAAAGGTGTTGCTGCTGATGTTTTAAAACTGATATTGACCATAAAATTCTGCCCAGCCATTGGGTTGTGAAAAAGCAGAAGCAAAATTGTTTTTGCAGCCCATAGCCCGGCCATGTTGCCCAGCAGCCAGATTCTAAGCAGGCATGCTGCCTGCCCACATTTCTTACAGCCAAGAGCCTGATCCATATATAGTATTTAAAGACCAAACCATGCTGTGGCTATCAGGAACCCTATGTTTTTATTGATTTATTTTAAAAGTTAGTTTCATTTTGTTTAAACATGCATGTGCCATTACATAGAGCAGAGAGACCATTTTACTTATCTTTAAATTTTTATTTTATTCTTTATTGTATTTTGGGGTGTGTGTGTGTCAGAGATCAGAAGTCAACCTGAAGTATTACTTCTCAGGCATCTCCCACCTGTTGTTTGAGACAGTGTTTTTTATTGACCTGGACCTAGGCCATACAGGCAGGTCAGTTAGCAGCAAGAATCCACTGGACTCTGCCCCTCCAGAGCTGGGATTATACAAACACAAACATGATTGACATTTTACTTACAGTCTGAGCATTTGAACTCAGGACCTCAGTTATGATGCTAACACTTTACCAACTAAGCTGTTTCTCCCCACTCAATAATTTATCCTCTTAAAGTGACTTTGAATTAATTATTTAAAGTTAATAGCCATTAATTATGGTTCATTTCCCATATTAGTTAAATTTATTGGTTTAATTAGGCTAAATTCACTTGTGATTCTAAATCCATGGCTATAGTGATGCCAACTGGCTTTGGTACATTGTGTACTCTAGCTGCTCAACTCCAACAAGCAATACCAGCATGCTGAGCCAGCTGGGGTTTAGCAATCTTGAGCCTGGGAAGCCAAGAGGAAAAGCATTATATAGGGAGAGAGTGTAGAAGGGGTAACTTCCTGCATAAGAAGCCACAATAACAACCACTCACCTCACTCAATAGAGTCGGCCATCTCAGGATGAGCAAGCAGAGGAAGACTTTCTTGCTGATTTGTTTTAACAGAATGCCATGGGCTGCATAATTCACAACACATAGAAATGTATCTGCTCACAATGATGGAGGCTACAAAGTCAATGTCAAGGGACTGCCTTGTCTCCGTGAGGGCTCTGGATTCTCAAGCACTCTAATGTGACTGAGGCACAGCTGGAGGGTGCTTGTTATAGAACATACATGAGCCAGTCTACTCTTGGACCAGCCTCTACTGCCACCACAGCAAGAGGTGTCTTAAATGAGTTAGTTGAACTTTTGCTCATGTCAAGATTGCTTAGGAGGCTGGAGAGATGACTCAGCAGTTAAGAGCATTGGCTGTTCTTCCAGAGGTCCTGAGTTCAATTTCCAACAACCACATGGTGACTCCCAATCACCTGTAATAAAATTTGGTGCCCTCTCCTGGCCTGAAGAACACTATACATAATTAATAAATCTTTAAAAGAAAAGAATTAAAAAGATCAAAAGCACCTTTTAAAAAAAGATTGTTTAGAACACCCATTGAGATTGCTGAGTTTTTTTTTCTTTTGAGTAGATGTGTCTTTTTTTTTGTAGCTACCTATTTCCTATATTTTGCATTTTAGGTCTAGTTTCCTGCAAGCTATGGGTATTTCATGCTTGACTTCATGCATTTAGACCCATTCTGTATGTCTTTGTGCTCAGTACTAAGTCTTCCCTTTTGTCAAAAAAGTTTACATAATTCTGTATCTTCCTTTAGATTTTTGGTTTGGAATCTATTTTTAAATTTTCCTTCTCTTTTAATCAATAAACCCTTTACCTCTTCCTCTTTTTTTCTTCCTCCTTAATTCAGTTTTAGACTCACAGAAAAATTGAGCATAGACCCCAGAGCCCCAATATCTTATCACATGTTGAAAAAAACACACATACTAATTTTCCATTCAATTATCTTCACTCCTTAGTAATATATGTATACATATATGTGTGTATTTATATATGTATATATTATATATATATATATATATAATTTGTGTAGCCTTGTTCCTGAGCTCTTTAATTTTCTTCCCACTATTTTGATTAAAATGCCCGTCATGATTACTATATGTGGTATGCCACTGTGGGTCATGATGACCACACCCACTGTCATGATGACCACACCCATAGTCACCAGCATGCTGACTGTGCCCATCGTTGTGACGGCTATGTTCACTGCTATGATGGCTATGTCACTGTCAGAATGCTGTTGTGATAACTATGCCCACTACTGTGATTATGGTGCCCTGCCTTTACGTAAGTTGCATGGTGAGCATTCTCAAGCATTCTTATCATTCAGTGATAACTTAGCCAGAAACTCTGGGAGCAGTTTGTCAGTTAAAACAAACAACTTGAAGCTTGCTTGCATTTTAACTGATATTTCCTTGACTCCACAGACCAAGTTGGAAAGAACTGATACTTGACAATATTAAATTGTCCTCCCTGTGTACATAAAATATAACCATATATTTTTATATTCCCTTATTTCCTTTATAAGGTTTATTGTTTATTGTTTTGTCCTATAGAGATGCATATTTTGAATTATAATAAAATGTTTCTTTGTGCGAATGTTAGTAACATTACAATTGAAATTTTAAATTCTAATTGCTCATTGCTAGCGTATAAGAAAATGATTATATTTATAAGTTAACAATTTATCCAGAAGATATACTTTTATTGTTAATTAAATTCAAGGAGATTTTACTTGTTGAGTGATGTAGAATGTCTTTCTGTATGCTATTAATATGCTTTATTACCATTTGTTAATAAAGAACCTGTTATTGGCTTATGGGAAAGCAGTTAGAGGCAGGCAGAAAATCCAAGCAGAGATAAGGATGAAGGAGGGCGGAGTCAAGGAGAGAAGCTGAAGGCTGCCACTCAGAAAGCAAGATGTAATAAGACAGAGGTAAAGCCATAGAACCATGTGGCAATATATATATTAACAGTAATGGGTTGAGTTAAGTTATAAGTTAAGTTGATAATGGGCCTGAGCCATAGGTCAAGCAGTTTATAATTAATATGTCTTTGTGTGATTATTTGGGACTAAGTAGCTGTGGGTCCAGACCCTAGGGCTAGGCCAGACCAGAAACTTTTGGCTACAATTGAGTCTTGGAGATTCCCTGAAATGTCTATTGTGTTCTCTGTGTTCAAAGGCAATTTAGTTTCTTCTATTCTAATCACCATACCTTTCATTTCCTTCTCTTGTCTTATAGCTTTGGTTAGTACTTCTAGTATGATGTCAGATGAGACTGAGGAGGACAGATATCCTTGCTTTGTTCCTGATATGAGTAAATGTCCAGCTGCTCACCATTAATTTAGAGGTTATTTGTAGGTTTCTTGAATGTTCTTTACCAGTTTGAGAAACTCCCATTTTTATAGTTTTTAGAAGTGATTGTTAGATTTTGCCCAATGCTTTTCTGTATCTATTGATATGATCATGTAACTTTCTTCCCTATTTTATCAGTATAATCATAACATGATACTAATTGATTTACTAAAATTGAAATTACAGTGCATTGTTGGAATACTTTTTTTTAGATCATGGTATATAATCTTATACAATGTTGAATTGTATTTTCATGAGTGGAATGTGTACCCAATGTTTTCTTTTGTTCTGATGTCTTTGTCTAGTTTGAGTATTGAGGATATGATGGTATCATAGAACTGGCTAGAAGTAGGCCATCTGTGTTTACCTCTTCTTACCTACCCCTTACTTCTAGCTTTTTCCTTCAGCTCTGAAAGGCCAAAATCATCCTAAATTCTGTTATATTACTCAATTTGTTCTATCAAATTTTATGTAAGGCAGAAGATACAGCCATTATGTTCATTGTGTGGCCTTGGGCTTGAACATCATGTCTACATTTTGTAAAACTCCCATTCAAACCACAAATGCACAAAGCACAAAAAAATTCTGAAAGTCATTTTATCCTTGAAAATGGTCCCAATACTGTCAATAAATGTCTCTCTATTCAGCATCATAGTAAATCATGGTAGCTTTCTAATAAATCCTTTATGGGATAATGCTAGGCTAGTACAATATCTACTTGAAAAGTACACAGTCTTTTATGAGAAAATTTCCTTTCACTGGAACAACCTTCAAAACAGTGTACAATTGCATCTCAATAAAGGAGCTTAGGAAAGAAGACACATACAAAAAGGGCGGTCTCTAATTCAGCCATTGTGTCCACATTGTAGAGAACCAGTTTCTTTTGTGTGTGAGCACAGAGAACATTTATGAGTGCTAATGTGATCAACCGGAGGAAAATAGCAGTTGGAAACTGCAGTCCAGTTATTTTCTGTCTAGAAAAATCAATGAACCCACAAGCATCTGATAAATTGGTCAATTATACACAGATGCCGTGCTCCATGAAAGACATGATACCCAGTTTTGCAAATCAGTACCATCTCACAGAGATTTTTTATGACAGTGAGTTCCACTAATTAAAATGTCAGTGTAAAACATTGCCTTTCATTTAAATCACTAGTGCAGGCTTGCCCTTTGTAGTGATGGAATGGTGTAATTAGATGGTAGGCAAAGCCCACATGTTAACAAACAGCAAACAGACAGTTCAAAGAAAAAGAGGCAGTGAAGCATCAGTGAGGTGGTCTTGGGCTTAGCTTTCTGGTGAAGACATCATGGCCATACTTAGGCATGTCTCCATGACAACTCCAAGGACCTGCCTAGGACTTACCACCATCATGGCTGAATTAGGATTTCTCTGAAAAGTATGTTAGTTAAGATGGCCTTGAAATCACTGTGGGCTTGCTTTCAAGATCTTGCATTGGTCTCTTGAAATGCTGGGATTACAGATGTTGCTACTAGACCCAGCAAGAATGTGTGTGTGTGTATGTGTGTGTGTACATGTGTGTGGGGATATGTGACACATGCACATGCATGTGAGTGCACAGTACAGAGGCCAGAGTAAGGTCTCAAGCATCCTTCATTAATCTGTGCCTTTGTTGTTAGCACCAACATGCCATTACTTTAGCACAGCGACAGTCATCACTATGGCAGAAGCAAAGAGGAGCACAGTTGTGTCTTTTCACAATATCAGAACTTATTATACGGCAAACTGCAAGGTTCAGCAGTTTCAATGGTAGTAAATTTTATAGAATCCCACCTACCTTGGTGATCTGGCCAAGGTGAATGTAGGTTGTTTTGTTTCAATCTTAACTAATATTAATTCTCAGATCACACACTAATATGTCTACATATGTGTGTATATCTGTCTAACATCATGAGTACATGTTTTCAAAAAGGCTACAATAGCATTTAGTTTTCAGGAATGGGATGAGAGTCTACAATGATAAGAAAATGAACCAGACCTGGGCCAGCAGTGGGCAGTACTGGTACTGCAAGAATCAAGGTGTGAGAGCAAAGCTGGGGAACCCAGTGAAAAGGTGAAAGCTTGAACCATAGTTCACAGAAGGGAACAGCAGGTTCAGGGCTAAGTCCAGACAGATGAAGAGGCAGATGAATAGGTGGTCAAGTGGCCAGCATCAATGGCCGGGACACCAAGCCAAGCTGAAGCTCTAGAGACTGTTAAAGCGCCCTCTGCTTGTTGGTCTTGGACATACACACCAAGTATCAAGTGACAGAATGATATGAGGCCATGCCATCAATGTTGAGTGTTCATCACTTTATGGGGTTCAGGTGAGTGAGAGAGTTATACTCTTATGTCTGTTCATTTTGGTGTGTCAAATAGCTACTGTGGCCTGGTTTCTTGATATGATTTTGATACATCCATGTGCTCTTATGACCTCTCCAGTAATCTTACAGAGTGGCACTATATCTATTCCTGGGAATTTGCCACTTATCAGTTTGTTCTTGATAGATGGTGTAGTTTCTAAATCCTTATCTCTCCAAATGGAGTAGAAAGTTATTCGTAAAATAGAATCCCCTAGGACAGGACACAGCCTGAGAAACCACTGCTTTGTACCATATGCAGTTAGATCAGAACCTAACCACAGCCCTGATCCCTTTGAGGTATGGTCTGTCCTTGAACTTGGAGCTCATGTTTGTGGGCTAGGCTGGAAGCCAAAATGTCTTAATAATTCTTCTGCCTCTGCATCCCCAATAGGACTGGGGTTATAGACATGTATTAGACTAAACCAAGATTGTCACATGGTTGTTGGGATTCAAACTTAATCATGATAGTTACAGAGCAAGAGCTCTTAGTCACTGAGCTATCTCTTCCAATGCTGCCCCCCACATTTAAACTTAAAGAAATGCCTTAAAGTTATTATTCTAAATTTTAGTTAATTGTGACTATTCTTTTAATATTATTAAAAGTTTACATTATGAAATCCATATTTTAAAATGGCATAATCCCTGGTTTTAAATAAATTCTGATTATTTTTTCTATTAATAACAATGCTTTAATACTTATATTTCAATATTAACTGATTTGATTAATTAATATTTAGTATAATTTTCACATTAAATTTATAGCAAAACTGCTTAATATTTTAAAATTTGTGTCCCTAATTTTAAAAATTAAGGCTATTTTTTAAAGCCTTTGTTTTCTTCCTCAGCTTTTGCAGCCTGGGCTACTATTTCATGTATACTATTTCACTTTAGCTTTTGTAAACTTTTCATAAGGTATCCTTTTATTATCTTTTATTTTTAATTAGTTTTTTAAAATTAGCATATAAAGTAATAAGCTTCGTTCTGGCATTTTCACAGGCTTTGCTGCATTGGTCCTCACCTCTCTCTTCCCCTGCCCTGGTCACCATCCTTCCCTTAACAGCCCCTCATGCCTTGATGGCATACATTTTCTAAGATTCTTTTCCCTACCTTAAGACCTCTCCTTCCCACTTCTGGTTCCTTTCTAGTTGTCTGAGTTGTTCTTGTACCTACATATATATGTGTTCATAGCAAAACATCCAGGATCCACTATGAGAGAAAGCATATAGTATTTGTCTTAGTCTCAGATACTTCACTAATGTAATAACTTCTAGCTACATCCATTTTCCTACATAATATCATGACTTCATTCTCCTTTTATAGAGGAATAAAATTCCATTGTGTGTTTGTGCCATGTTGCCTTTACCCACTAGCCTGTTGATGGACATCTAGACTGGCTCTGTTTCTTGGCTATTGGGAATATAACAGTGGGCCTGCCATAACTTCCCCTCACAGGCCATACATAGTGCCTTAACCATGACTCAGGACCGAAGTAAAAAGCCTCTTTACTGGGGAGGAGACCAGATACCCACAGACACGCTGGACAGATAGAAATCACATAGGATGTTTCCTGGCTCCCTTGTAGGACCTCATTTGTACTGCCTTCCTTTTCACAAATTTCCACTTCTGGTTACCTGGGCAACAACAAGAAATAGGTTCTCAATCTCTTTTCTCATTCTGAAGGGAAATCTCAACTAAATAACAGTAGGAATCTCACAGTCAGCATGACCGGTGCTCTACTCAGAGCTGGATACTCCATTCAAGTGATCCTCAGTCCCACTGTGCTGTGGGCAGCCTGCATAATGATTAGAATACTAGTATCCTTCACAGATTCATGTTTTGAAGCCTTAAAGTTTAGTGTGGCTGGAATGGGGTCTCTGAAGTTGGCTCTGAACTGATAGGAAAAAGGAACAGATTGGGTCTTAGGAAAATAGGTACCAGACAGCTCCCTCCCCATGCCATACCTCCATGTCAGCGTCAAGTCTGGGCACAGAGAGCTGCTGAAAATCAGAAAGAGAACCCTCCCCAGACATCAAACCATCAGATCTTGCATTTCTAGCATCCAAAAATGGGAGAGAATCAATTTCTATGGGGTAAGCAACCAAGCACATAAAACTTTGTTAACAGTGTCCTAAGCTGCTTCACATTGTCAAAACATTCCCTCAAGGAGATTGGATGACATCATCATGCAGAATTCTGTCTGTTAGACATAGAGGTTGTCACCACCAGTGATCACAGAAGCCTGATTTCAAAAACAAAAAAAGTTACTGCCCTTCATTTTGGAGAGATGGTGCTTTTCTGTATATCCAAATGTGTTTGAAAATCCTCAAGTGCCCTGAATGTCCTCGTGTGTGATGGCTTATGTGACAGATGGTGTTCAGTACACAATGGCCAGAATGGCTTGGAAAGCACCGTGACATCTTGCGGATGGAATAGAGATGCTCTGAGGCTTCCTAAAGCTAGACAACCATTTGGCTCCCCAGCTCCTGCATAGTGGGGTTGCTGCATTGAGATATTTTGTACAAAGATCAGGGAATAAAACACAGACGTGTGCAAACCATCTCTGTGTTTCTCTGCGATCCTTTGGTGCTACTTTTTGTAAGAGAGTAAAGAATTACTTTGACTTCTTTATCCTGGTCAAAGCCTGTGGTTCTGCCACCCCTGCTCATCACATTCCTTCTGTGGTCTTCATTAAGATCCTAAGTTATGACCAAATGGTCTCTTCCAAGAAAGAACATATACAAGTCATATATGGGAAAGGGATTTACATGCATCAGGCTAACTGTGGTTTGCTCATTTCTGATAGTAACTGTGTTTTTTTGTTTGTTTGTTTTTCAGCTGAGGTTTTGTTATGTACCTTAGGCTAGCCTTGAACCCATCATGCTCTTGCCTTTGTCTCTTAAATGCTGGGATTCCAGGCTTGTACTACAAGCGGTGTTTTGGTTGGTTCATTCTTATTTTTGTATTTTGTTTACTTTTCTTACTGAGAATATTATTTTTCTTCTATCTCTGTCTTCTTTTATTTATTTTTTTTTTATCTTCCATAGCAGTGGTTCTCAACCTTTCTAACGCTGTGACCCTTTAATGCAGTTCCTCATGGTGGGGTGGCCCCCAACCATAAAGTTATTTTGTTGCTACTTCATACATGTAATTTTGCTACTGTAATGTATTATAATGTAAATATCTCATATGTAACCCCCATGAAAGGGTCATTCGACCCCAAAGGGGTCACAACCTACATCTTTTTTTTTCCTTCTTTATTTTGTATTTATCAAAAAAAAAAACAGTAAAAAGAATTTAAAATGCGGAAGAGTTAACCATAACTATACAGAGGATAAGAATCATAAGCATGGCTTATCAAGGGTGGAAATACAAATAAGATTGCTACACATATATTTTCTTTGTGTTCAGCTTTCCCTCTGAATTTTTTTTTCCATCCCTGTATATCCTTATTCAAGGTCTCTTCCCCCTCCCAACACATCTGGTCATTTTTCTTCTCTGCAACTCCCCATCCCCTC
>PVIH01004950.1:0-74058 GCA_004025045.1 Sigmodon hispidus | reverse complement strand
ACTGTCCCCCCTCCCTCAAGAGTGAGTCAGGTGTTCCTATAGTTGGACTGGGGTTTGAAGGGTCAGTCCAGGGTGTTTCTGATCCCAAGCTGTTCGGTGGTTGGGTCACAACCTACATCTTGAGAACCACTGCTCCGAATGAACTCTTTGAAAGGTATCTTTGAATGTATTTTGGCTCATTAAAGATTATTTATGAAACATAATTTATATAAATCTGAGTAATTGAATATTTTCTGAGTGCTGGATGCTTGTGTCCATGTTTATGTGTGTGGGTACAAGCACACACACACACATACACCCCCCCACACACACACACACACAAGCCAGAGGTTAATGCTGATGTCTTTCTTTATTGCTTGCCATCTCATGTTTGAGACAAGATCGCTCACTGTACCTGGAGTTAATAGATTTAATAGATTTGATACACTTGGCCCGACAGCCCCGTCCAGGACTCACCTACATTCCACACTCTCTATCCCTAGTTCTGTTATCACCATACCTGCCTTTACATGGCTCAGGCACATATAACAGCCAGTGGTCTGAAATAAAACCTATTTCTTCACCAAAGCAGCTCTATGCTGTGAGGGCCAGGCCTGTTTCTGGCTATCCAGACTGATGTCCATTCTCCATAATTCCTTAAAGTTCTAAAGGTTTCTCATTTTCCACTGAGAAATCAAATTTCTGCAATATCTAACCATACTGGATTTTGCTGGTAACTAGGAAGAAGTCAGATTCTCAGGTTGGGCAGCTCTTGTTCTAGATCCCTGATACCTCAACTACTGGTTCACAATCTTAGGTGGGGTTCCTTTCCTCAACTCGGGTTCCTCACTCATAACAGTGAGATAATAATTCTTGTGGAGTCAATCTTTGGTTTACATGAGTGGATGTATGCATAGCCTTCACTGTCGTGCTTGGCACATAGCAAGCCCTCCATAACTGTTAGCTATTATTATCATGCCAGGAACATTTAAAAAAAAATGGTTGACGTCAACCAACTCCAGATACAAAGTAGGAACAAACAGCCATTAAGCCGTTGCTTTTTATGGCACATATTTTACATTTTCTCAGACATAAGCAACCTCTTCATAGTCTAATAGTTTCAAAGTTGGTGCAAAAGAGAGAATATGTATTTAGTTTTTCCGTGGAAATCAGCACTTTAGAAGTGGATCACTCTTGAAACCCAGCATCTGTTAATGTTTAAAGCGATTCATAGTTTTCCTCAAAACACATGATTTTAGACAAAGACAAACAATGAACAAAAGCTCCCAAATGGGCTCACTCGTTGGACTTTACAAAGTGAAGTGACTAGAACAAAATTCTTGTATGTACTATGCATGTATTTCCTCAGCTCCATGTGAACAGAACCTAGCATTGCACTGTTAAAAAGTGCCTCTGATATTTGCCTGCTTGAGTTCTGGAATGGCTGTGCCAATTCTAATGCCCCATTCTTGTTTCTTTCTTGGCAAAATGTATTGTTTTGCTTTAGTGTTCTGAAGGGCTTTTTTTGTTTTATTTTTCCAACATTTCTAACACATGGATAATTTTTAAAAACTGAACTCTGACCCCACCACCACAGCTCCTTTTACTTCAACAAAAATAAGAAGGAAGAATATCTTGGACATCTTCAAAGCATACTGTTCTAGAATAAACTTATGTTCTCCCAGCAGACTTACATTAGCTACCAGAGGCAACCTGAACAAGCCCATCACCCCATCTTCCAATGATTTACCATAAAGGACAAAGACCTGCAAGCAAGGAGTTATCTAGCCCTCGGTGAGGGGAATGCCAGATGCTATAGTGTCTTAGTTAGGGTTTTTATTGCTGTGAAGAGACTCTTATAAAGGAATATATTTAATTGTGGTGGTTCCCTAAGAGTTCAGAGATTCAGTCCATTATCATCATGGTGGAACATGGTGACATGCAGGCAGAGATGGTTCTGGAGAGGTAGCTGATGGCCTACATCTTAGTTTGTAGGCAACAGGAAGTAGTCTGTGTATCACACTAAGGGAATTTTGAGCAAAAGAGACCCCAAAACCTCCCCCAACAAGTGATACACTTCCTCTAACAAGGTCACATCTCCTTTAAAAAGGCCATACCTCTTAATAATGTCACTCCCTTTGGTTGCTACTTTTTTTTCAAACCACCACATTTGAGTACATTGGAGGGGTACCTCACTCATCTCAGAGAGACAGGAAATGATGTCCACAGAAAACAGCATTTTTGGGGAGACTGGTACCCTCAATTAAAGGCTTGCCTCATGAATGGTGCTTTGTTGCTATTGTTTTCCCAACATCTATGGAAGTAATGCATAATTAGATATGTAATTCTATAAATGTATTTTACAAATCTTTGTAAAAATAAAAAAGACCATAATGGTTTTTAAAAGTCCAATAAACCTTAATTTCTTTGTTACAGGAAGGATGTTACTATAGCATGTTCTAACTGAGAATCTTCATGTGTTGAAGAAGTATAAAATTGTCATCATGACCCCAACATTCTAAGGTATTGTAGGTGTTCCTATAGGTTAGTTTAGGTTGCTATTTTTAAAAAACATACCACATATTGGGTGGTTTAAGGAGCACATATTTATTTCTCAGAGCTCTAAAGACCAAAGTCCAAGATCAGGGCACCTCTGTAGTTGATATAGGTGAGGACCTACTCCTACTGGCTTCAAGACAGATGCCTTCCAGCTATATCTGGGAGAGAGGTGATGGAAGGGATGAAGGAGAAGGAGAAAGTCTGGTGGGGTAGTTTGTGGTGATTTGAATGAGAATGATTCCCATAGGCTCATATGTTTAGCTACAGTAGATGAAACTGAGAAGGATTAGGAGGTGTGGCCTTGCTGGAGGAGGTCGGTCATAGGGGTGGAGGTGTATGTGGGGGTGTGTATGAAGTTTCAAAGGGCTCACAGGCTCACAGGCTCACAGCATTCCCAGCATGTGCTCTCTGTCTCCTCCTTGTGGATCAAGGTATCACCCTCCAGCTGTTCCTACTGCCATGCTTTTGCTCCATCATCACGGACTCTAAACCTCTGAACCAGAAGCCAAATTAAATGCTTCATTTTATAAGTTGCCTTGATCATGGTGTTTTATCATAGCAATAGAAAAAAATAACTAATATAAATGCATGGGCTTTGGTCGTCTCAGCCTCTTTAAGGGCGTTAGTCTATCATGGGGGCGTACCCTGAAGACATCATTGGAATCTTATTTCCTTCCTGAAGACTCATATCTCACAGTCATGTTGCAGTTTAGGATTTAGAAGATAAATTTGGAGAGGACATAAACATTTAGTCCATAGCAAGAATTTACTATATAGTTTTTCTATGTTCCCTAGTAATACATCAAATTTACTAAAACCAGATGTTGATACTGAAGCCAAATAAGTGTAATGAACTTTAAATCATATCTATATTTTTATTATATTAAAAATTAAGTTAATTAATTAAATTATATTCTTTAATGCCCACTAAAAATTTATACACTAAGTAACATTTTTGCTATTATTTTTGGTTTTTAAAAATGTATTTATTTTATGAAGGGATGTTAGGACTGCATATCAATCTGTGTGTTATGTGTGTGCATGGTGCATACTATTAGGACTGCATATCAATCTGTGTGTTATGTGTGTGCATGGTGCATACCAGAAGGCAGAAGAGAGCCTCAGGTTTCTTGTGACTAAAATTACAGATGGTTGTGAGCTGCTGTATATTTTCTAGGAATCTAACCCAGGTCTCTATAAGAGTAGCCATTGCTTTTAATTTCTAAGCCATCTCTTCAACTACACAAAATGACATTTAAAAAATTCCAAATTAGAGATAATAAAACTAGATTTTGATTTTATTCAAGATACCTGCAGTGCATGCAGTAGATATGGAAATCATAGTTACAAGATAATATCGCACCCATATTCTATATTTGTTGTTTAAACATGACATTGCATTTTTCTATTCAAACAGAGGAAAGCACAGTGTGGTGCCAAAGGACTCTTGAAGTCTTCCATCTCTCTACTCCCTACAGTGGTTCAGAGCCTCAACTATACTCAACCTCTCTCTCACAGGTGCCTGAAAATTGTCCTACTTAGGGTTTCTATCGTTGTGAAGAGACACCACAACCACGGCAACTCTTCTAAAGAAAACCATTTACAGTTTACAGTAATCACTTACAGTTCAGAGATTCAGTCCATTATCATCATGGTGGGACATAGGGCAGACAGGCAGATGTGATGCTGATGCTGATGAGGTCACTGAGCTTTCCCCATCTTGAAGACAGTGGAAAGTACACCATCACACTGAGTGTGGCTTGAGTATTTATGAGACCTAAGAGCCCACCTCCACAGTGACATACTTCCTCCAACAAGACCACACCTACTCCAAAGGCCATACCTCCCAATAGTGCCACTCCCTTTGGGGCTATTTTCTTTCAAACCACCACGGAAATAGTCTTTCAATTAACTTGGCTGTTAACTTTTCATTCAGAGCCACAGACCTCACAAAGTACTCAACACAGCTCAATGACCCCAGTAATTTCAGTGTTTTTCTCTTAGGTCTTCTGGTTAAGCATTTCACACAACCATCTCACCTGCCTTGTTCTTCATAAGAGTAACAAAAACATAGAAGAAACAAATCTCTTACTTAGAAATGCCAGTGAAAGACAGTGTCCTTGTTTGTCTGTAGCCTAAGTGAATTCTACCTTTAGCTCTTATCCACTGGTGGCAGAAAATTGAATTCCATACATCTTTAACCACTTGTAATATTTTAGGTACTTCCAAAGTCAGTGTCTTGTCTCATATCTTCTCAGAGTGGCATTTAGGGTCTTGGTGTCAATAGGAAGAGTCACATAGTCAAGCCATGGAAACCAAAGAAGCATCTACCTAGGGACAATTCTGGTCTAGCCATAGTGCTTCTTACTAGAAATGGACACGTGAGAGTGGAAAAAATCTTTAAGAGAAGGTCAGGGGAAGGTGATTTTTAAAATCCTTTAAGCATGGAAAGGGGATATACTCAGGGTAGAAAGGTATAGGTGTAGGTAAGAAGAGGAGCTGTGAGGATCAACCACAGTATGTATGAAAATTCTATCAGAAAACCTATGACCTTGTACCCTCATTAAAAGATAATGATGGGGCTAGAGAGATGGCTGAGTAGTTAAGAGCCACTTGTTACGCTCACAGAGGATCCAGGTTTGGATGCCAGCACCAGCATGATGGTCCACACACACTCATAACTACAGTTCCAGGGACTAGGACACTTTCTTCTGACCTGCTCATGGACCCAGCATGCACATGGGGTACAAACATACATAAAGGCAGAACATATTTATATATTTTATGTAAATATATGTATATAATAATTCTAAAACATTTAAATGAGTAAGTGTTCAAAAATAGAAATAGTATTTTTTTTTACTTTATATAAGATATCAGAGCTTCTAAGTTCAAGTGTTCCAATCTGAATGTTCTCTCCAGAAGTCATGTTGAAACCAAGTACTCATAGCCATACGTTAATGTTATTTGGGAGTAAGGCCTTGGGGCGGTAAATAGAACTAGATGGAGTAGCAATAGGGTTTTATGAGAAAGTCTTAAATAAGCCCACTCTGCCTATGTTATATTCCATGTCTCTGCAGGACTGACCAGCAGGAAGCCCTAGCTGGACCCTGGGCAGATGTGGGAAGATGCCAGTACCAAGTGCTTGGATTTCCTGGGCTCCAGAACTGAGCCAAACAAACCTCTATCCTTTATAAATCACTCAATCTATAGCATTCAGTTAAAGCAAAACCAAAACAGACTAAGTTATCAAGACATCTGGAGAGAGGGTGATGCTATTTAATCTCTTCACTATGAAATTTGTTTATCCTTCTACCAACACCACAGATCCTGCTTGTCCATAACAGTAGAAATGATGGATTGGAATTCCATGCGCTTAGCCTGGCTTGTTCTACAGTTTGTAAAAGTGGTCTAAGAATAATAACACTGGTACTTTCAGCAGTATGACCTTGAAAACCTGTAAGATGTCATTTCTGTGTGAACTCTTTCCTTTTGGTACATAGTTACACTATTCTGTACTGGCAGAACCTTTGATTAATGTTTGTTTTTTTCTTTCACTTCTGTTTATTTTTAAATTAATTTTGTGTATATATGTATGTTGGGAGCAGAGATATGGAGGAGTTAGTCTGTTCTCTCCTGTAATGTGAGTTCAAGGAGTCAAACTCAGGCCATCAGGCATGGCAGTGTCTTTACTGAGCATCTCGCTGATTATTTTTACCTCTTTCATTTGTCAGTAAAAGTTTTACTAATTTTAACTTTCACATTTCTTTCTTTTTTAAATATTTTAAATATGTGTGTATGATTATATGTAGGTATGTGCTCATGAGTGCAATGGACCAGTTAGGCCAGAAGAGGGTATCTGATCCCCTACAAGCATTCATCAACTACCCAACCAGTGCTAAGAACTGAACTGGCCTCTGTAAGAACAGTAAGACTCTTGACCACTGAGCCGTTTCTTCAGCCCTGGCCTTTAACTTTCTTCAAGATTTATCTGTTGCTTCTGTATTCTATTTTTCTTCTAGGTTGCACATTATTTTAAAAGTCAATTCTTTCATTTATTTTTATTCTTTCTCCTCACCCCTGAAGTTTTCTTCAGATTGTATTCTTTTTGGTATTTTATCATTTTCCTATTGCCTTCTATATTTAAAAATGCAGTTTATGTGAGTCATTTGTTTTGAGAATATGGCTTGCTAGCATGCTTTCATTACTATGGGGGAATCATTTTTAAATGATTGTATTATATTTTTATTTAGTTAGTTTTCATGTGTGTGAGCATATAGATGTTAAAAATCAACTTACAAGAATTGACTCTCTCTCTCTCTCTACCATGTGGGCTCCAAAGATTGAACTCAACAAAATGGCTCATCATGCCAGCCCATGAGGATACTTTTCTGCCTGTTTTATTTTTGTGGGATTTGACTTTAATCCATTTGTGTTTCTCATTTTTTACATGAAATTAATTTCCATGAACTTGAGGTTGATTTGTCTGACTTCATAGACTGAGTATTTCCCCCTTCTGTTGTTTGGCAATGAGCTTGAACATAGAGTGGCATATCTTTGGAGACTTTCTGGCTCTGGTCCCTTTCTCACTTTTATCCAGACTGCTTTGCTTTTAAGCACTCTCTTTTGTTCAGGTTTTATTTGATCTCTAAGACTCTCACCCTGATGGACCACCCCATTACAGATGTATTCATGTCTCAACTTCTCCCACTTCCTAACCTGAAGGTGATGGATGGTCCCAAGGGCATTTCTTCTTTAAATTCTTACATGGAACTCACTGTTTCTAGGGTCAGGAGCACTCAGTTAGAAGCACCCTGGTTTCAAACAACAGAAATCCTAGCACTCAGTAGTTGTGGATATGTCAGTAAATTACTAGTACGTTGTTACCCTGATGGCATCAGGAACTAGCCCCTCCCCCCTGCCCTGGGATGCTTTTCACTATTTGACAATGGCTTTTATCTTCATGACTATGGTTTCTCTACTTCCAGACATCAACTCTTTGTTGAAGGCAAGAAGAAGGACAGGGGGTGAAGAACAAAAGGCAAAAGAGTGTGTCTGAAGCTTTCTCCAAAAGCCCCATTTAATGTTTGCATTTCAGTCAAAATAGGTCACTTTGCCATCTTTATCTGTAGACTATGCACCCAAATGAACATAACACACACACACACACACACACACACACACACGCTAAACATTTCAAAATTAAAATGATAAAATAAATCACATGAGAATTTCAGTTTGATTTGTCTGTATTTCTCCTGAAGTTTCAAGTTCATGTTGATGGTATTTGGAAGTTGATCCTACTGGAAATAAATAGAATTATATAAAATCATGACAGTAGGGATTCCATGACAGCAATATTAGCTTTTTTAAGAAATAAAAGGCTGTCACAGAATAATCTTTCTCTACATCATAAAGATGTGTCTTTGCCAAGGTGACTTCTTAGTGGTTTAATATCAAGCACATGTTACCACCATGTTCTTGGACTCGCAAGCATCTGAATATGAGCCATCAACTTATAAGTTATAAGCCATCATCTTTATAAGTTTTCTGGTCTTGGGTATCAGTATATAGCAGCAGAAAACAGGCTAAAACATTTACTTTAGACATATTAGCTGTGGTTTTTCTGTGAATATAACCCTAAGGATATTAGTTGACACAACTTTGCATTAATAGCACATTGTGGACTGTAACTCAGTTGGCAGCATACACAGGGACCTGGCTTTGATCCTCAGAACTGTTTCCACCAGATGTGGCAGTATAAGCCTGTAATACCAGCACTTGGTAGGAGAGGCAGGAAGATTAGCACTAAAAAGTTATCATCAATTCCACAAAGAGTATGAGGCCAGCCTGGGCTAGAGACTCTGTCCAAAACCAGAAAAAAAAAGGTCTGATGTGGGAATGTCTTCCTGTATGCTGGGAATATTATACTTTAAATAAAGGAACTGTTTTGGCCTATACCAGGCACCATAGCAGTAGGTAGGAAATCAGAGCATAGGTAGAGAGACAGACACAATCCAGCTGCCCATGGAGTAAGATGTAACAAAATAGGTAAGCCACGGACCATGTGGCAGGACATATTAATGGAAATGGGTTGAATTAAGATGAAAGAGCTAGCTAGCAATATGCCTGAGCCATCGGCCAAGCAGGATAAAATTAATATAAGTGTCTGTGTGTTTCTTTGGGACTTTGGGATTGCTGGTCCAGATAAGCGGTTCTGGGCAGGTCTGAATCATGGAGCTTTAAATTCCTTCTTTAAATTCCTACTTGGAACTCACTGTTTCTAGGGTCAGAAGCACTCAGTTAGAAGCACCCTGGCTTCAGATAACAGAAATCCTAGCACTCAGTAGGATTGCTTTAGTGACATAAAAGCAAGTGTTAACTAAGAGAAAAAGAAGGGGCTGGCTACTGAGGAAATCAGGCCCTATCTGTTTCACTGAAATAAGGCTGTGATTTGCTTATGAGCGTGTATCATTTACTTTTCCCATTGCTCTGTTAAAATCAACAGTAGAGAGGACAGTTTGTTTGGGCTCACCATCTACAGGTACAGAGAGTCATCATGGCAATAAAATTAAGGAGGCGGAGCTTGAGGCAGCTGGTCACAGGGAAGCAGGGAGCAATGAACAACAGTGTTTGGCTCCCTTTCTCCGGCTTGTTTAGCCTAGGCTCTTACTTAGTCTACGGAACTACACCACCTGAGGTAAACTAGGTTTTCTGCCTCATCTGACCTAACCTGGTTAATCCCCCACAGGTGTGCTCCACTAACCTAACGTAGTAACTCCCTCTCAGGAGGCTTATCTCCCAAGCAACTGGAGATCCCGTCAAGCTAATGATCAATATTAATGATCACAGTACTCCATTTTCTTTCTCACTGTTAAGTCCTTGTTAAATAAGAACTAATAAGGTCTGTTTTTGAAGGAGGAAAAAAGAGATGCATTAAATCTTTACTTCTGAAGTTAACATCAGAAACTTTATAACCACATGGCAGTTTGAATGAAAGTGTCTCCCATAGCCTCCGCTATCTCAATGCTTACATAAGCTCCCCTATCTGAATGCTTACCAGGAAGTTGCCAGGGAGTGGTGCAGTTTGGAAGGATTAGGAGGTGTAGCCTTGTTGGAGAAAGTGTGTCATTAGGGATGCACTTAGAGATTTCAAAAGCCCTGCTAGAGTCCTTCTCTCTCTCTCTCTCTCTCTCTCTCTCTCTCTCTCTCTCTCTCTCTCTCTCTCTCTCTCTCTCTCTCTCTTGCCTGTAGCTCAGGATATAAAGCTCTTAGCAACTGTTCCGCCATCTCTCCAGCCCCAACTGTTCCAGTGCCTTATCTATTTGCTTCCCATCATGATCATGGACCAACCCTCTGAACTGTAAGTAATTTCAAGTGTAAGCCCAGTCAGTCAGCCCAGCTTTTCTTAATATGTGTTGCCTTGATCATGATGTCTCTTCACAGCAGTAACTAAGACAGTTTATCTTGTTTTGAGTGCTTTATTGTACCGGACTGAGGATACTACAAACCCTCTCTGCCTTTCTGGGACTCCCAGGAATTGAAGATGATAACTGGGTCAGAAAAACCACTGCATAATCATGAGGAAAAAATCATGACCAAAAAGATGTATAATTTCCAATTGCTCACTAATTATTCTCCTTTTCTTTCTTCATTTTTCATCAACTTGCCTTCTTTCTGCCATCCCAGAGACAATTATGAAGCAAAACTTAAACATTCATGAAATTAAAGGTAGCAATAGTTCATCAAAACATGAGGACCCAGGTTTGATTCCCAGAACCCGCACAGCAGCTCACAACTATCTGTTAGGTCCAGTTCCAGAGTATCCAATGTCCTCTTCTTCTGACCTCAGTGGGTATCATGCACATGCATACATGAAAGCAAAATAGCCATACACATGGTTTATTTGTTAAAATAAATCTAAATTTAAAAACACATGAATGGTAGATTCTTTAACAATTGGCATCACAGGCTTGAGTAATGGTTCCATTTGTAAAGTGTTTACCTTACAAGTGTGAGATCCTGAGTATGATCCCTAGAACTCATTAAATTAAACCCTGGCATGGTGACCTGGGTTTTTAATCCCATAATGGGGAGATAAAGGCACATGGGATTCACTAGCCAGTCAGGTTAGCAATAGACACACTTGGGAAGTTCCAAGGCAGTGAGTTATCTTGTCTGAGAGAGAGAGAGAGAGAGAGAGAGAGAGAGAGAGAGAATGAATGTGAACAATACCTGAGCAACAACACTCAAGGTTATACTATGGCCTTCATGCCTCCATGCACACAAAACTTGACAACATGTATATTCACAACACACATTCATGACACACACATTCATAACACACACCACACACACATTCATAACATACACACTTATAACACACATAAATTTATAACATACTCATTCATAACATATACACACTCATAACATACACATACAATTAGCATTTAAATTTACATTTTTTTAAAAAGATAAAAATGGAGTTTCTACTGAGCAGAAATAGAAAGAGCATAAGGAAACTTGAAAATATTTTGCATTGACATATGCATCCAGTCACTTAAACTCTTAGAAAATCCAAGTGCACATTTTCAAACCCTTATGCACCTCAGTGAGAATTAAATTTTGCTGCTTTTAAGGCACATGAATGCCACTCATCCAAGCACAGCTTTGTAAAAATAAGTCTAGAGCAATTATAAGCAATTCGTACTGACTCACAGGGAGCCACAGCCACTTTTCGGGTGCTCACTCCTGGAAGGATTTCTTTGATCACGTTTTCAATTTGAAGCCACAAGTAAAGTGTCTGCTAATTTGTAAGAGTTATCAATAATGTTCTAAACATCGATCTGAAAGCAGTGTCCCATCGTATCCAAACCCACTGCCTAGTACCGCTTAGCATCGTGAATCATGGGCGTTTGTGTGGGTAGACTTCTAACTGTAGCTCTGAGGTATGGACATTTATAAACCTCATTTTCCAGTCAGGTACAAATGGCTGCAGGGGCAAGGCTTCCAGGGATATGACATAAAGAACCGGATCTATGTAACCAGAAGAGTAAAGGATTCTATGATCAAGTCTGATTATTCAGGATGCCATACTTCTAAGATCTGCTGTGTGCCAAGAGTATCAGATATAGCCCTGCATAGGTCCTTGGGGAAAGATCCTGGGCAGGGGTGGGAAGCATGGAAGATGTCTTAGTTAGGGTGTCCATTGCTGTGAAGAGACACCATGAACACGGCAACTCTTATAAGGGAAAATATTTAATTGTGGCTGGTTTACAGTCAGAGGTTTAGTTTATTGTCATCGTGGTGGGAAGCATGGCGACACACAGGCAGACATGGTGCAAGAGAATGAGTTGAGAGTTCTATATCCAGATCTGAAGGCAATGGGAAGAGAAGAAGACATGGTTCTTCCAGTAAAGCCAACCTCCTAATAGTGCCACTCTCTATGAGCCTGAGGGCCAGTTTCTTTCAAACAACCACAGGAGAGTATTTAGGGCTTTCATGGAAGGGCTGCTGAGTGCTTTAGACATCACAGTTCTGTTTCCTTTGGGTCAAGGCTAGAGACTTGGTAGATGTGTTATAGAACAGAGTACAGGTGTATATAACATACCTGAGACCCCCAATCCCTCTCTTGGGAAGGATATGGGCTGTCCCAGGCCTCCCTAAAATTTTCCTTATCACCAACAAGGAGGAAACATGTCTGAGGCAGATGGAGAAGTTGAACAGAAGACTTCTGACTGTGTCTGTAGCATTGCCAAGACAATGAAATCTTTAAAGCTCTGTTTTAGTGAGTGGATTCATCCCTTGATGGATTCCTGATATGATGGCACTATGGGAGGTGAAAAGCGGGAGGCAGGATTTAAGTGACTGGAACAGGTCACTGGTAAGGTGTCATTGGGGGTTCCGTATTGCCCTGGCCTCTTCCTGTAGCTCCATTTCTCTACTTCCTGCTGTGATGAATGGAACCTTGTGAAACCAAGAGGTAAAATGAGCAATTTTTTCCTTTAAGTTTTTCTCAAGTATTATTTTCACAATGCAGTTGATATTATATCTCTCCAACATGTTATCACTTACTTAGAGTGAAAACATTCAGAATCTTTTTTTTTATTTTTATTTTTTTTACAGTTCTGTGAGCTACTCAGTCTGCAACAACTTCCTGTAATTACTCTGTGGCACAGTAACACCCCAGAACTTTTCACTAGTATCTAACCATATCTTAGTGCACACCAGTGAAGCCCACCCCAACTCTGCATTTTTTGTACTCTTCCCCGCCTCTGATAGCCGCCATTCACTCCTACCTTTCATGAGATTAACTTTTCAGATGACTCTTCTGCATAGGTGAGACCATGTGGTGTTGTATTATGTTTCTCGGCCCGTTTGGGGCCGGAGGTTTGTAACCTGGCACATGGCGGCTTTTGTCCCCCAAAGAAATGAATCACACGCTTATATCTTTTATACTGTTTGGCTCATGTCTTAAGCATATTTTTAGCTAGCTCTTTTATCTTAATCTAACCTATTTTTATTTATCTTTTCACCACATGGCTCAGCCCGTGGCTGAGCCAGTACCTCTACATGTCTGTCTTCTTTGGGGGTCGGATGGAGACTGGCTAACTCTACCCTTTTTTTACCTGCCTGCCCTCTGATTCTCCACCCACTTCTACGGTGCTGTGCATAGGCCAAAACAGTACTTTATTTACAACATACAGAGAACATTCCACCACATCGTGGTGCTTGTCTATTTGTGCGTCATTTATTTCACTAACAAAATGATGTCTGGGTTTTGGTAAGTTGCCTATTTTTTGAATATCTTGTTTGTCTCCTAGGCTGTGGATAATAGCACCAGAGCATATGAAGAACATAGCTTTGAAGAATGCATGAGTGCAGATATGGAGAATCCTTTTCTAGGACTGAATAGTGTCCCACCAGCTGTATGCTTTATGTTTTCTTTATCTATTAAAAAATAGATAGACACTGTGTTGGTTTGAATGACAGCGTTCTTCATAGGCTCCGCTGTTGAACACTTGGGTCCCCAGTTGGTGATGCTGTTTGGGTAAAGGTTAGGGTGTGTGTCCTTGCAAGAGGAAGAACAACACTAGGGGGAGACTTTGAGGTAGGCCAGACACCGTGCTAACACGTGCTAACACTCTCTCTCTCTCTCTCTCTCTCTCTCTCTCTCTCTCTCTCCTTTCAGTTTAATATGTGAGCTCTCAACTTGCTGTTTCAGATACCATTCCTGCCTGCCTACCACATCCAATTTTTACCCAGGCAACTTCTCCAGCCAAACAGAGTAAGCACTATTTTTATGGGCCCTCGGCCTAATTGGTTGCTCAGACAGAATGGCTGAATTTCTGCCTTCTTCTGCCTTATGTCTCTTTTCCTGCCCAGCTATTTTACTTCTTGGTTCAACTCTGTATCATAATCCTAGATTTAGGATTAAAGGTGTGAGCTACCACTGCCTCTCTATTAGATCTTGAACTCACAGAAATCCAGAAGAAAACTCAGTCTCTGTCTCCCAGTGATGGAATTAAAGGTGTGGGTCACCACT
Source organism: Sigmodon hispidus (assembly GCA_004025045.1). NCBI lineage: Eukaryota > Metazoa > Chordata > Mammalia > Rodentia > Cricetidae > Sigmodon > Sigmodon hispidus. The sequence goes on along the minus strand of PVIH01004950.1, from coordinate 59,975 downwards.
CCCTGATCTTCTTAGTTTGACTGTGGGTGAGTCTGTCCTCTGATATTCCAGACTGATTTTATTAAATATACAATATATCACCACAGACGCCATAACAATCTTCTCTCAGAGATCAGGCCTTAAGTTTAGTTTTCTGAGACCAAATATGCAGTTTCTGAGAGAAGCTCAAACAAAGGACAATCAGTCTTCAACACCCCAACAGCAGGGGCGAGAAGGCCTGTTACGTGCCTGGCTAGCCACCACAGTTAGCAAGTACTAGGCCAGCCAACCTCCACAGTCAATAAGCTGAAGGTAATAACCAAATAAGAACAAAGCTTGGGACTTGCCCAGGCCCGCCCCCAAATGGGAAAACTATAGCCTTAACCAGCCCCTGACTAGGCCTGGCCAATTAGAATGTGCTAATATGATTGCCTCTTGCTTAAGCCAATCATATCTAAAATGACCTAATTTCCTTAGAAACTCCCCTTCAGCTGTGCTTAAAAGGATCCCACATGTCCCTCTCCATCACCATCTTGCCTTTGTGTGGAATGAATGCCCACAGCATGCTGGAAGCTTTCTGAAAATAATAAATGTTCTTGCTGATTGTATCCATGGATGGTGGTCTGTTGTGGGACTTCTCCAGGACCGCAAAAGGAACTATAAGCCCAAATAAACTCTTCCTCTGTAAGTTGCCTTTGTCATGGTGTTTATTACAACAGAAAAGTAACTAATAAAATAGTGATGGTTGTCTTTTTTGTCTTGGCAATTGTAAATAATGCTTCAGTGAAAAGGAGTGTAAATGTCGCCCTCAGCATCCTGATTTTCTTTCCTGTGGACAGGTACCCAAGAGTGGACTGACAGGGTCACATGACACTTCTCCTTTCTCTCTTTGAGATGTGCCTGTGTTTTCTCCATAATGACTGTGCTAATTCACTAACTGTGCACTAACGATATGAGGCTTTCCTTGTCTTCACCTCCTTTTGAGCAGTTGCCATATTTTGTCTCTTTTTATAATACAATAGTTACATTTTTCCTAGAGTGGGGTAAAAGCTAATCGAGTTCTGATTTATAACCACCTGATGATTAGAAATATTGAAAATATTTTCATATACCTCTTAGCCATTTGCATGTCCCCTTTTGAGCAATGCCTCCTAAGTTGATTGCTCAGTCTTTTTTTTTTTTTTTAAAAAACTTTATTTATTTATTATTTATTTATTTATTTGCCTTGGTGTTTGCCTGGAACTGGAACTATAGACAGTCGTTAGCTGCCATGTGGGTGCTGGGAATCAAACCCGGGTCCTCTGGAAGAGCAGACGGTACTCTTAATCGCTGAGCCATCTCTCCAGCCCCGATTGCTCAGTCTTTAATCATGTTAGTTGGTCTTGGATCTTGAGTTTCTGAAGTTCCTTGCATATTCTGGCTCCCAGCCCTTGTCAGATATAAAAGGCTTCCAAATATTATCCTCTTTGTTGTCTCTTCACTTTGCTGAGGGGGAGGGGAAGGGGGATGGGGGATTTTCTGTAGGGGAAGAGTCTGTGGTTTTGAAAGAATATTTTCAAGATATTTTTGCATATGAGATTCTTGCAAACACTTCATTAACAGTCTCTTCACAAGCTAATGGCTTTAAATTTTGATGGGGTGTTTTGGTTTTCTGTTTGTTTGGGGTTTTGTTTTAGTTTAAACATAGTTAACTTGAGGAGGAAACCAGGCCTCCAAATGCCTTACTACAATGAACATAGTTATTGTACAATTGATGAGCCCAACAGGAAATGAGATCTAACAAGGAAGCCAAGAGTGGAGAGGGACAGATTATAGCCACAGACTTCCCCAACCACTGGGTCACCAGTGTAGAAAACATTGACAGGAACAAAGACCAGAATCAAGAATAGAGAAGAGATTTGGAATAAAGAGAAGCCAATAGCACAGACCGACAGTCCTGGATTAGATCATCCAGGCAGATTCAAATCAGCTCCAGCAGATCAACACTCCTGAAACTGCAGCCTCAGAGCCTCCCCAAGAAGTTAACTGTACTCTCCAGCCCTGGTTTTCCTGGAAGTTTTGGCTTCCTTTTCTCCTGTCTTCCACGTGGAATATGTATCTGAGGGAAGAAGGTCATATCATTTAACTCAACAATAACTCATGAACGGAAAAAATATGATGTCCTGACTTAGTCTATAACTAACACAGCCCTTTATGTAAGCTCCCCAAGCACTGGCTGGCTGTAAACTATGGAGAAAATGTCCAAACTGCTTCCAAGTTGGGTTCATCCCAGTATTTCACGTTGGCCTTCTAGTAAATCAAATAGCTCTACTTCTCACAGAGACGGCCCTCCCTACAATAAGACAAAGGTATGAGCAGGGGAGAGAGAGATAATGTCCTTGATTCAGAGATCCTCTGACCATGACTTATACCTTGATTGTGAAGTACCCCATTGGTCTCTGAAAACAAGGAGAGAAGCTGTCTTTCAAAGTTGTCTCTGAGTGACTTGACCTTACCTTATCTCTTTTAATTGTATGTTCCTCAGACATTGTCACAGTATCCAGGATGCCAGTTACCATGGCAGTGCACTATCATTTTTACTTCCCGGTCACCTTGCCTCTTCCAACATAACCCTGTTGACCTACCAGCTCTCCATTCAAAACAGTCTGTTCCTTCCTGTACACTTTGCAGTATTCCTTAGTTATTTAACATCATTCATGCTGTGAGTTGTAGTTACCTACGTGTTTTTACTTATGTAAGTCAGTACTTGTCTAACAATATATGAAGGCATTCTGCTTCTATGAAAAAAGTTCTTAATGTACCTCTCTTTAGATATAGCAGTGGTACAATTTAGGAACACTGGGGACACCCTCATTGCTGTTTTTGCTTTTTTTTTTTTTTTATAAGGTTTTTTGTATTATTTATTTATTTATTTATTTATTTTACAATGGAACATCTTCCAATATTGTTCTTTTAAAGTATAGGTGTTGGGAAGACAGTTGGGAACCTGCATGCTGTGCAAATTTGAAGGCCTGAATCAATTGCCAGCACCCACACTAAAAGCTGGCCATGATGCTGTGTACTTATAATCCCAGCCTTGGGAGAGGAAGACAGATCTCTAGCCTCACAGGTCTGCTACCCAGCAGAGTCAGTGAGCTGAGATGATGCTGTCTCACAGAAAAATACAACAAAGAATGATTGAAAAAGACCTTCAACATTAACCTCTGGCCACCACACATGCACACGTGTACACATGCACCCAGACACATACATGCACCTGCATTCACATACATCAAAACACACAGCCGGTGTTTGGTAGTTGGCAATCATAGTTATAGTGACAAGTTACTAGGTATAAATTTTTAAAATTCTGTAATAAATTTCTTCTGTTGTGAAAAAAATCATGAAGAGTATACAGAATTATTATAAATAATTGTCCCCAAGCACAAAAAACTGAGAAATTGAGGGAAAAAAATGGAGGAGGCTACTCAGAAATACCTAACAGGTCCACTAGAAAGCTGCTGTCTTCTTGCCTAGACAAGCTGAAAAGTCTATAATATACAGGACACGGATTTGTTTCCCTAAGGGGCAAACCTCTATCTCTCCAGCTAGAGGTGACAAATTCCACTGAGTGCAAGAATAGAGAACCTGGAGCTTCAGCAGACAACATCTCCTGTTTCGGCTCAAGGCAGATGAAAACCAGCTCAGTGTTTCTCTAGGCAATATCAGAAAGAAGCACACAGAGGGAATGAAGTTAACCCTCACTTGGTTCCAGCTGACTTTGTGAGGAGCATCTCAGAAGACGGATGTTCGCATGAGGGACATCTCAGAACACCCACTATCAGGCAAGCACTGAAAGAATTCTCAGGGCAGCAGCAGGATAACCAAGAGGAGCCCCAGTGAGGGTCCAGCATCAATAGCATAGCAGAAACCAGAGGCCTCAGACCAGACCAATGACTTTTTGCAATGAAAACTTTTAAGTGATGATATATGGACAAAGGGGTTTACTGCATGAGTCACGGTGTCAAACTGCAGCTTCTGTGATGAGGTTTTTTTTTTTCTTCTTAAATTTAGTGGGTTTTTTAGGGGGTGTTGTAGGGGCAGAGGGGAGATGCAAAGGGATAGATAAATGGATGGGATCAAGATGCATGATTCGAAAGACACACAGAATAAATAAAAAGAAAACATTTAAAAAGAGCAGGATGTGATGGCTCACACCTGTAGTCCCAGCACTTGGCAGGGGGATCATTGAAAATTTGAGGCTATCCAAGACTACATAATGAGTTCAAGGTTAGCCTGGGTTACAGGAAGAGACATCATCACAAACAAAAAATTAATCATAAAAACAAATAAAATCCATCACACTCCAAAAGAATTTCTTCAGAAGAGCGGGAGCAATGCAGAATTAAAGGTTTATGAGCTAAGAATATTCATATATGACCTCTGACACTTAATTAATGACCTCTACACTACACAGGTATGGGGACCTTTGGTAATGAGGCTAAAACAAGCAATTACAGTCTGAGAAAGACATGAAAAGCTGAATGTTATGGCATAACTAATCCCCAGCCTGAGTATGAACACTTTGTTAAAATTGTAAAGTAATACTTGAAAATAATGAAACTGAGAATACTTATTTCAGACTATTAGCCAGTGTCCAATTTTCAATTTAAAAATTCCAGACATTTAAATACATAAGAAGTAACTCGTGCTTAAAAAGTCAGTGGGATTATAGGAGCCAGAGGGGTCAAGGGCACCACAAGAAAACCCACAGAATCAACTAACCTAGGCTCATAGGGGCTCACAGTGACTGAACCACCAACCAGGGAGCCTGCATGGGACTGACCCAGGCTCTCCTCACATATGTGACAGTTGTGTGGCTTGGTCTTGTTGTGGAACTCCTAACAGTAGGAGCAGAGGCTGTCTATGATTCTGTAACCTACTTCTGGGACCCTTTTCTCCTACTGGGTTGCCTCCTCCAGTCTTAATAGGAGAGGAGGTGCTAGTCTCAGTGCAGTGTGAGATGCCATGGCTAGTTGATATCCATGGGAGGCCTTCCTTTCCTGAAGAGAAAAACAAAAGGAGTGGGGTGGGGGGAGGGGAGGGAGGGGAAGAAGAGGGAGAGGAAACTGCAGGTGAGATAGAAAAACAAAATAAATAAATACATTTTTCCTATTTAATACATTAAAAAGTGTCAGTAGTAGCTGAGTTCAAGTCAGCTCAGATGCTGAATTTTAGGATTAAAAGACATCATACCTTCCAAGGGTTTGTGGGAAATATGCTAACAACTCACCCCAAAACTAGCAATGATTTAAAAAAAAGACACTACAAATAATTCTATAGCTGAAACAGTCAAAGGTTGAAATTTCAAATTCATGAGATGAATTCAACTTTAGATTGCTGATATCAGAAAAAAGAAACAGTGAATTCCAGTGCAAGAGCAATCGATTATCTAATTAGTCCTAAAGGAGCACAAGCAAATAGAATAGTGAGAGGGCTGGGAAGATGGCTCAGTGGGAGGGCACTTGCTACCATCCCTGACCATTTGAGTTTCATTCCCAGGACCTACATGGTAGAGAGAACCAATTCCTGCAGGTTCTCCTGGGCCCTTCACTAGTATAGTGTGACAATTGTGTGCCCCTCTCCAGTAAATGAATGTTACAGAAATTAAGACTTGAAAGAAAATAAAAAACATCAGACATATGGCAGAGGATTTACTAAACAGTTCAACATGTATAAATGGGATTCAGAAATAAACTATGAAAAAAAATAAGGAAAAAATTTTGAAGGAACAATGGTGCCACACTTCAAATATAGTAAAAATTTCAATATGTAATAAGCTGAGATATCCAACTAACAAATTGGCTGAATGTAAAAGAGAACCACACTAAAAAACAAAATCATAGCCAAACAAAAACAAACAAAAAAAAACAGATAAAAAATTTGAAAATGGTAAGAGAAAATTACAAACCACACACAGTAAAAAAATAAAAAAGCTTATAACGTATCAAAATTAATGAAGCCCAGATAGTAAGAGAATGGTATATTCGTGTGTGTGTGTGTGTGTGTGTGTGAGAGAGAGACAGGAGTGAAGTTTATTCAGAAGCCAGAAGAGGGCATTGGATCTTCTGAAGCTGGAGTTGAAAGGTAGTTGTGAGCCACCTGATGGGGGTACTGGGAATTAAACTTTGGTCCTCTGCAAGGAAAGAGAGCACTCTTTATTGCTTAACCCTCTCTCCAGCTCTGCTGTGGGAAATATTAAAGGCACTTCCTTAGATGAAAGTACAGCATCTGTACCAGATGCTGACTTGAGTCTGCAGAAGTAAATGTCCAAAAAGATATATAATATATTTCTGTTAAAAAAAGCTATATAAATAAAATATTCCATTTCAAATAGCAAAATATTATTTCTAACTTTACCTTGAGTACAGATCAAGAGTGACTAAAGAGGGGCTGGAGAGATGGCTCAGCGGTTAAGAGCACCGTCTGCTCTTCCAGAGGACCCGAGTTCGATTCCCAGCACCCACATGGCAGCTAACAACTGTCTGTAGTTCCAGTTCCAGGCAAACACCAAGGCAAATAAATAAATAATAAATAAATAAAGTTAAAAAAAAAAAGAGTGACTAAAGACTATAAAATTCATTTCAATGACAAATTATAAAAATGTACTCTGAGAACAATCAACTTGTTCAAAACCAATCAGAGAAATACAGCAAAATCTCTAACTATAAAGAAATCGAACAACATACTTTAAAACAGTTCATGTATCAAAGAGAGAAAGAAAGAAATCAAAATAAAGGTTTCAAATATCTAAAAACTATATTAAAATTATAATACAGCATATAAAGAAGGTTAGATATAGTTAAAGGAATGCTTCAGGGAAAGTTTGTAACTTTATTATGTATATATTAGAAGTCAGAAAACACAATATAAATTTTTACTCAAGAAACTAAAAAAGGGTAACAGAACACCAAGGAGGGAAAGAAGTGTGAAGATTGGAGTAGAAACTAATAAATGGAAACCAAATAACAATATATGAAAATCAATAAAACTGGAATTCTTAAAAAAATAAAATTGGTGTAATTATTGCTAGTCTGATTTTTAAAAAAGAAACCAATTACTAATATTACTAATGAAAAAAAGAAATAAACTACCAAGTCCTTCAAAAATTAAAGCCAACGTTATGAACATTTTACATTAACATTACCAGAAATTTACTGTGATGGTGAGTTTTAGTTGCCAATTTGACACAGTCTATACTCACTGGGGAGTGTCAATGGGGAATTGTTACAGTGAGTTAGCCTAAGGGCTTGTCTGTAGATTATCTTGATTATGTTAATTAAGGTGGGAAGACCCACCTACCATAGGTGGCGCTGGCTGTTCTCTGTCAGGTAATCCAGGGTTGTAGATGAGTGGAGAAAACAGTCTGAGCATTAACCAGCATTATTAGTTAACCCACTGTTCTTCACTATGACTATGAGTGTGATGTGACTGAGGCTTCAAGTTCCTGCTGTCTTCATTTCAAAGCAATGAAGAGCTGTGATCTGGAACTGTAAGCCCTTTATTCTTTAGGTTGCTTTTGTCAGGGTATTTGATCACATCAAAACTGAGACATTTATGAACTTGCTTTATTTTCGTTTATATCATATGTGTATGAATATATACACATATATTCCTTGTAAAGTTATAAAAATGTTAAACTCCCTATCCCAACAATTTAATAGATATTAAAGTTTAAAAGTTTCTGAAAACAAACAAAAAATGTATGACATGAGGACACAGTTACTTGGACTTGTCATATCAGCCCCTCTTTTCCATGAAAGCTCTTCTCCAGGACCTGGAACATGAGTAACACCTGTAACTAGGAATTCTTAGGCAGGCATGAGCTATTAAAACCAATTTAAGAAGAAATAAAAGCTCTGGGAAAAAAACCCAACATGTATGTACCCACTAGTTGGTGTTCATATTAATGCCATATTGAGAGCCAACATGTGGAAAGGAGCCAAATACATGGATAGACTAAACATGGGCCATCCATAGAGTGGAATATTACTAAAATGTGAAAAGAATGCAATTCTGATCCATGCTATAGCTTGAGTAAATATTGAGGACACTTTTGCTAAGTGAAATAAGCCAACGAGAAAGGGATAAATATGATTTCATTTATATGAGGTAGAGTCAGAGAATGTACACAAACAGAAAAAAAAATTGTCTTTACTGGAGTCTGAGAAGAGAAGAAGAAGAAGAAGAGGAAGAAGAAGAAGAAGAAGAAGAAGAAGAAGAAGAAGAAGAAGAAGAAGAAGAAGAAGAAGAAGAAGTTAGTAGTTTTTTAGCACAGTTTAGAAAGAGGGCAAGTTGTGGACGAAGAAAGTCACACGTATTTAGTTTCTGGTCCGGACTTTCCACCGGAAAGGTCTAGCCTTGAGATTCGGACCCACTCTCAGCCCCACTGCCACTTAAACTCAAATAATCACACAGAAGCTTGTATTATTTTTATGCTGATTGGCCTAGGGCCCAGGCATATATCTTGCTAACTCTTTACCCTTAAACTAACCCATTATTCTTATCCTGTTTGGCCGTGCAGCTCAGTACCTTTTCCTAGAGCAGCATTTCAGCTTCTTTTCTCTGCATCGGCTCCGGTTCCTTGTCCTGTCTCTGTGGCATCCTCTGGCCGTCTGTGCCTGTTCTTTCTGTACTCAGAATTTTCCCAGTCTGGTAGCTCCACCCACACTTCCTGTCTGCCTTCAGCCAATCAGCATTTTTATTAAACTAGTAGGTGGAAAAATTATTTATGATGTAACAACATAATCCCACTACAGTGACAATCATCACACAGCATTGTGGACATACTTGACACTTATGAATTGGACACTTAAGACAGCAAAAATGGCAATTTTATATTAAATAGATACTATAAAAACAAATGTAAACAAACAAATTAACATGCTGCTAACCCATGCAGTGGTGGATATATCTAAAAGCTTATATGGACAAAAGAGCCAGACAAGTTGAGGACACGTGAGCCCATCTACACGTCTAGAAAAGGAAGTGGCAGAGAGCACATCAGCAATTACCTGATGGAAGGTGACAGCAAGAACTGGTCACATTTTGAAATGATGGAACTGGTCTAATTGCTGAAACTGGTTGAGTGACTATATTTGCTAAGTTTTATCAAAATGGACCACTAAAATCAGACACTTTCATAGCATGTAAATGATACTTCCCCTCAATGTCCTCCTATTCTGTTGGAATTCACAGTTAATACTAGGGACCAGCAAAATGGCTCTATAGGTAAAATCACTTGCCACCAAGTCTGTTGATCCTAAGGTTGTGAACTCTCTCTCTCTCATTAGATTTATAAAAAAGAAAAAGAAAAAAGAAAAAAAAAAGAAACATAACTACCATTGAATGAGCTCATTTTCAAATTATGTGACATTCTCAATTCATTTTATGGTTCTAAATGATATGTTTATAAGAAGACCTCTTATTAAGAGCAACTTTGTAAGGACTGTACATTCTGGGCAAGAATGAGTTTTTAGTGTGATACCCTGTTTTGGGCTATTATAATAATATAAAAATACCTAAGCTAATCAACTTGCAAGGAGGAGCGTGGGTTTTGTTGTTGTTGTTGTTGTTTGTTTTGCAGCATAGTTTTGAGAATCTCAGTCCTTCACTGATGGGTCTTTCATGTTGTGGTTAGGTCTGTGGTAGAGGCACATATCATGGCGAGAGCATGTGGTAGACACCCAGCATCTTACCTTTTATCCAGGCAGTGGAAGAGAAAGAAGAAAGGCATGGGCTCCCACACTGACCTAAGTACCTCCCACCATTTGTGTTTGTCAGCCTGAAAGAATGCTTCCTGTGGAGCTTCAACAGGTGGACCTTTGGGAGACATTCAGAGTTCAAACTGTAGCATATAGTGGATCAGAGTGACAAGCAACAGAAGATACACTGGAGAGAGATGCTAGAACCATCCAAATCCTTGTAAGCCAAGGAATGGCTTTTAATTTTGAGTACAGAGAAAGCCAATGTGATAATTCTAAAGAATATATCAGTTTACATTTTAAAATACTACTCTTGCTATTATCTGAAGAGCAGGATATAAGAATAAAGGTAGGCTTCTAGGTGAATTATAATGGCTATAGATGATGGTGGCTGGGACTTGAATAATAATGATGGAGGTGATGTGACATTTTCTGGCTTGGTAGTATGTGTACTGTGTGTACCATAGCTGGGAGGTCCATAGTGTGAAAAGTCTCTGTGTCTGGCCATCTGTCTGTCTCATATCTCTGTCTCATTTCTCTTTTATTTAAAGATTTATTTTTAAATATTTGATTTTGTGTGTGTTCATGTGAGTGCAGGTGTCCATAAGCCATTATTGTGAGCTAACTGACATGAGCATTGGGTACTGCACTTTGGACCTCTAAAAAGTAGTGTATGCTGCTAACTGCTGAACCATCTCTCCCGTCTTTAAAAGGAAAAGATATTAAAATTAAAGTGTCAACAACGATTTAGGAGAAAAAAGCACAGGGCTAATGACAAGCAGGTAAGAAAAGATGGATCCAGAAAAGAGTGGAGGGGCTTCTGTTGTGTGAGGTTTTCCATTATTTCTTTACCTGAAAAGAATTCTCACTGAGTTGGGTGAGCTGGCCCCAAGCCTGAGCACCTCCTTCCTTAGTCTCTGAAAGCTGGGGTTGCAGATGTAGACCACCACACATAAATAAAGCTTTATTGTTCTTCACAGTGGTGGAGAGGGCACTCAGGATGTTGGGAATGTTAAGCAAGTTCTTCTCAAAGCAACATCCCCCACTGATACTTCACTACTTAACAGGAACAAAGATATTTCATCCATTGAAAGATGGAGAGAAATCTATTGATGAGCGCTTTGTCTAGTTTTGAATGACCAACTTGCCCAGAAAGCCTCAAGGGAGGAACTGCCTAGATCAGATTGACCTGTAGGTGTGTCTTTGGGAGGTTGTCTTGACAGTTAATTCATGTGGGAAGGCCCAGCCCATTTAGACCACATTGTTCCAGGCAGATGGGTCCTGGAATGTATGAGGATGAGGATGAGAGAAGCCAGCGAAGCATAAGCAAGCAGGCAGCATGGATGCACTCATTTCTCTTTGACTATAAATGTGACTTAAGTCCTGCCTCTTTGTGATTTTCCTACTATGATGGACTATTCCCCAGAAGTATGAGCCAGCTACACCCCTTTTCTGCCCTCATTGCTTTTGGTCAAAATGTTCAATTACAGTGTCAGAAATAAAGCTAGAGTATGACATCCTCTGATGGAGCAATCATCAGAGAGATATGAGGTACCCAGGCAAAGGACTGGGCAGAGCAGTGGCTGGCACTCCAGTGAAGTGCAGTAGCATGACTGTTCAGAGGTGAAGCAGAAAGTTGTGGACATTCAGAAAGGACTGTAGAATGGGTTTGTCAGCCTGAAAGAATGCTGGAATCGACTGGTCCAGAAACTAACACTAGTCTACATACCTTATTGTGTTAGCTCCCTCTGTAAACCAAGCTGGCCTTAAACTCAGATATGATGGGATTAAAGGCATAGGTCACCACTCGTGGTCTTTCCCTGTGCTAATATTAAAGGTGTGTGCCATCACTGCCTGCCTGTTTAGCCGTACTCACAGAGATTCTCTGGATCCCTGTGCTGAGATTAAAGTTATGAGTTATCACTGCTCTGTTATGCCTTGAACTCACTGAGATCCAGAACAATCTCTGCCTCCCAAGTGATGGGACTAATGTTGTGCACTACTTCTGTCTGGCTTGACTGTTGGTGGATCACTTCTCTGATATTCCAGACTGGTTTTATGATATATATAACATATCACAGCACCTCACAGCTCCTCCCACTTCACTGGGAGGGACCTATAAGGGCATAGACTCTAAACTCAGTGAAAGGAGAATCATGGGAATGGAATAGTGTGAATGCTTGAATAAATGTGGTTCTATAAGCTCAGAGATTTCAATGCCTGGTCACCAGGAAGTGACATCATTTACAAGTATGGCCTTGTTGGAGGGAGTGTGTCACAGGAGGTGGCTTTGAGGTTTCAGAAGTTCAAGCCAGGCCCAGTGTCTCATTCTTTCTTCCTGTTGTCTGCAGATCAGATATAGAACTCTCACGTGCCTCTCCAGCACCATGTCTGCCTGTGTGCTGCCATGCTTCCTGCCCATTCAGACTAAACTTCAGAAACCGTAAGCCAGCCCCAACTCATCTTTTAAAAGAGCTGCCTTGGTCACAGTGTCTCTTCACAGCAATAAAAACCCTAAGACAGATAACAATCTAGATTTAATGCCAGAAATAATGAGGCTCATTAAAGATAAGACCCAAAGTTACAAATACAGAATTAGGTATCAGAGTTAACATTGATTTAAGATGACAAGAATGCTTTTAATAAATTATAAGTTTATAAAGACAGTATATGCTATCAGTGTGACGAAATCCAGAAAATGTTCATGATGTTTTAGTTAATTTCTTAAAATGACCCTATGATATTATTTTCATTGCACATGTTGGCTGCCTGTCCTTTGATTATTTCTTCATTGGATAATAATTTTTAAACACAAAAATAGATATGCATGCCTCTCCTCTAGGTTACAAGCATTACATGATATCACATGATTTTTGTAAACAAGGTCCAGATGTCTGCTACAGAAAACTTTTAAATGATTTGTTTTTAGTATTTTTAATTGTGTGTAGGTATGTGTGTGTGTGTAATGTGTATTTATGTGGTTACGTGTTGGGGAATATTATTTTAACTGGGCAAAGATGTGATACATTTGTTTATGCTGCAGAATATTACTTAACTGTGTAAAAGTATGTTACTTTTTTAATATTTATTTTTATTTCATGTGAATTGGTGTTTTGCCTGCATGTATAACTGTGTAAGGGTGTCAGATCATGAAATTACAGACAGTTGTTAGCTGCCATGTGGATGCTGGGAATCGAACTCAGGTCCTCCAGAAGAACAGTCAGTGCTCTTAACCGCCGAGCTATTTCTCCAGCCCTGGTGTGTTACTTTTGTTTAGGCTGCATTTGTTTAACAATATACAGATGTGTGTTTAATTATATAAAGATGTTTTGCGTGTGTTTCACCTTGCCTGCCTAAGGTACTGACTGGTCTAAAAAAGCTGATGGCTAATAGCTAGGTAGGGAAAAGATAGGTGAGACTGCCAGACAGAGAGAATACATAGGAGGAGAAATCCAGGCTCAATAAAAAGGAACAAGAGAAGGAGGAGGAGGAGGAGGAGGAAGAGGAGGAGGAGAAGGAGGAGGAGGAAGAAATGAAGAACACACCCAGGCCAGAAGCCAGGCAGACACCAGCCAGCCAAACATAGAGACACAGTGAAAGGAAGATATACAGAAGGAATAAAGGTAATAAGCCCCAAGGTCAAAGGTAGATAAAGAAAAACAGGTTAATTTAAGTTAAAAGAGCTAGCCAGAAACGTGCACCCTCAGTAGCAAACTGTCTACTTGTGGTAGGAAAGAAATGTTAGAGAAAGAGGGTATGTGCCCAGAGAAAACAGGTGTGTGCTGACAGGAAGCTGGCATGTTCTGAGAGGAAGTGGTTATGTGCTGACGGCAAACCCATCTGTCAGGAGGAGACCAAAGCAAGAGTGGATAGTATCTGGAGCAACTCAGGCCAGAATAAAAATTTTACTTGATAAATTAATTGGTTCTGAATGTAAGCATTCATCTGGTGGTTCTGTCCTGCTAGCTGCCAGGAAAGTGAAATTACCCATGAAATGAAATGAGTTTGAGGGAATTTTTTTTTTTCATTCTGAAAATTTAAATCACTTGATTCAAATATAAAGCATTATTGAAATAGGATATTGAGACTACTTGCCTTGAACAAGTGAATTCCTGCCTCTGGGCTTCCATATTTGCCGGTTCCTCTGCCCGGTGCCCTCATCCTGGCTTTTGATACAATTTTAGCCTTCATCCCATGTTTAGCTTTTCTCAGTTATAACTTTGGTTCGGTACTCTCTTGACCACTCTGTGTGAGGAGGCAACACCTTCTAGCCACTTTTCCAGTTTCATTTCGTCTTGGCACATGCCAAGATATAGTCTTCATAGCCATACTCTATTGGTTTATAGTTTGTTTATGTATTTATCTGATATCTTGTCTATTGGAAAACAAGTGCCATAAGGACAGGTCACCTAATTTCTTCTCCACAGTTCTAGAACCTTTAGTGGTCATGGGAGGAGGGATAGGGGTGTAAAGATTAGCTTTTAAAGTTTCTATGTATCAGAAATCATCAAAGTCAGCCATCCCTCAGCTCCATATAACTTCTCTGTCATCTTTTCTGATGTGTGAATTAGTTCTAGTGTTGACTAGAGTACTACAGAGACCCCTGCACACAGTGATTCTAGAGAAGTTAGTTTCTTTCTTTTACACAGAAACAGAGGGTGGTGGCAATCCACTGCAGGTAGACTCATCTGCTGCACAAAATCATTCAGGGCTTCACATTCCCGGCGTCAGTTCCTCTGATGTTCATCAAAAACCCTGCTCACATGTCCTTGGCTGATGTTGAGCCACTGCCAGATCCACAATCAGGTAGACAGAAACTGGGAAATGAGAGAGTGTCTTAGGGTTTCTATTGCTGTGAAGAGACATTATGACCACAGCAACTGTTACATAGGAAAACATTTAACTGGTGCTGGCTTACAGTTTCAGAGGTTTAGTCCATCATCATCATGGCAGGAAGCATGGTGTGGTCACACAGACATGGTGCTGGAGGAGCTGAGAGTTCTACATCTTGGTCACTAGGCAACAGGAAGTTAGCTGTCCCTTACTAAGTATAGCTTAAGCATGTATGAGACCTCAAAACCTGACCCAATAGTCACACACTTCCTTAACAAGGCCACACCTACTTCAGCAAAGCCACACCTCCTAATAATGCTACTCTTTATGGGCCAACCATTCGAACCATCACAGAAGGGGAGGGTGCACACTCATCCAATACTTGTACATATTCCTTTGTTCTCACAATCCACTGTCTTGACCTTGACCATATGGCTACACCAACCTGCAAAGGACCCTAGAAAATTTTTATTTATATTAGTGGCCATGTGTCCTGCTGCTATTTCATAGTTTCTTTTACTAAAAGGAAACAGAAAGAAATGGGTACAGGTGACATTTATCTGTTGCTACATCGTAGGAGCCTTGGCCTCAGCTGATCATTGTCTTTTTGAAATATTTGTGGTTCCTTGGTTTCATGACCCAACGCTCTCTTGTTTTTCAATATGGCTTCCACTGGGGAACATGCTTACTATCTTTGGGGTGTTTAAAGGTCAGAACAATGTGAAGGAAGACTCCTTATTTCCAGTATTACTCAAAAGTTTATCCCAACTACTTTAGATATTAAACCTACCTTTTTCTTCAAGAGTAACAGTGAAAAATCATATTTTAATTTGGTAAATGTACTCAAACATATCCAGGGGAACATGACATAGTGATTCTTAATCTAAATTTGGAATCTTCTAGAGGCTATGGACAAGCCGAAGTCATTTTTTAAATTTGTGTGCATTTTCGTGTGAGGGGTTGAGTTCATAAATTGGTCAGATTCTCCAGTGGCCCAAATGGAAGTCACCATATTGCAGACAAATATTAAAGATAGATTTGCAAGATTGGTGTCTGGATTCTGGTCTTGTCACTTATAAGCAATACTCTTTTTTCAGGTTTTGTGACTTATTTGGCTTCTGGTTTCATCATGCCCAAAGTATTCTTTTGTTTCCCTACATATGTGAAGGACGATGTGTTTTATCAGGTCAGTAAGATGCTGCTTGCCACCAGTTCTAACAATCTGAGTTCCATGCCTGGGCCCTCATGGAAGGAGAAACCCATCTCCCATAAGCAGTCTTTTGATCTCTATGTATGCCCCTCAGCACACTATACCATACACACACACACACACACACACACACACACACACACACACACACACACACACACCTCAAATGTAGTAAGAATATTTTAAGTGTATCTCATCTTTACTAAAGCTATTGCACCTTATACCAATGACAGCATATTTTAAGGTATACTCAAGGCACTTGTTCATGATTGCAGCACACTCAGGATACTCAGCTATTATATTTTTTGTTTCCAAATAAGGTCTTGATCAAGACCAGTGATTCTTCTGCTTCTTAAATCATCCATTCTTCTTAACAAGTCAGTATTGCCATTATTTATCAGCTTAGTGACCCTGGGTGATTTCTGAGATCACTTGCCTTTAAGTACCATATAGAAGAGTAGCTAGATGTTTGCGTGGCTCCCTGTCTAGGTTAGTCCCATCCTGGGTCAGACAAAAGATCTGTGAGCCACGGAGTGTGAACCTTAGCGTATATTCTTGACATAAATGAAAATCTGAGTGTAAAGAAGAGGAATGGCTGGCTTTAGGCCAAACGTCTAGTAATTTGCAGAGCCAGAAGATTATATTTCAAGCTGTAATTTCCTGCTAAATTTTCTTTTAGGATGACCTTGACCATCCTGACTAGGACTTTTAACGAGAGAGCTTTCTTTCATCTTCACAGCTCAGAATTTGGCTGTTCTTCAAAAAGTTATCACAAAGTACTTTGCAAAGCATGAGCCATATTTTTCTCTAAGAGGACAGGGAGGTATGTGACATGCCCATTGAACAAGGACTAATGGTGTTGTTAGGAAGGAAAGAGAAAGGATATCACCTTTCTATTGATTCCAGCTCACATGTATTAACAGCAGACAGTGTCCTCTGCAATGGGAACAGGCCTCCCTTCCTGTTCCAAATTGGCAACGACCTTGGGATGAAGAATTGAGGCAACTCTGTAGGTACATGACCTGCTAAGATGAGACTGAAATACTTGAACACAACTGGTAACCATTTGGCTCTTTGAAGTGGTTTATACCAAGGGTCTGTTTCATTTGTGCCAAAAATAGGAACAATACTGAGACAATTTTCTACAAAGCCTTTTAAGTGGTTGATAACATCACATCGGTCAGTTGTAGAGACCAGATGTGAAGTATAAATGTTGCTGTTTCTTTTTTAAAGGTTGTGTGTATGTGTGTTCAATGTATGTCTATAGCCATGTGTACCATGATGAACTCATGTTCCATGGCAAGCATATGAAGGTCAGAGGATAACCTCAGTTTGCCTTGCCCTCCTACCTTGCTTGAGACAGAATCTCTTCTGAGAATGTCAGGCTTATCTGTCCTCTGAAGTTCTGAGGAATCTCCCGGGTCCACCCTGTTGTATTAGGTTTCTGGCCCAGCCTTTCCAGCTTTGCTGGCATTGCCCTGAGGTTCTGACTTGCTGTCTCACAAAATCACAGAATCACAAAGATGCTTACATTAATTTTTTGCTCATCGACCTAGGTCTCAAGCATATAACTTGCTAACTCTTTATCTAAACTCAACCCATGGTTCTTACCTTGTTCAGCCATGTGGCTCGGTACCTTTTCTCAGAGTAGCATTTCCGCTTCTTTCCTCTGCTTCTTTCCTCTGCTGGCAACTCATCTGGCTCTCTCTGGCATCTCTACTCTTATCTTTCTGTTCCCAGAGTTTTCTTAGTCTGGTAGCCCCGCCCACACTTCCTGTCTGCCTTTGGCCAATCAGCATTTTTATTAAACCAGTAGGCAGGACAATTATGTAACAACATAATTCCACTACACTACCCTCTATGTCCTCATTGGAATGCTGGGATGCTAAATGGGTTCTAAGACATACACCTTTATATGGGTTCTGGGAATTTGAACTCTGGTCTTCATACCTGCAAGACAAGACCTTTACTCACTGAACTATCCCCATAGCCCCTCCTTCCTCATTTTTTTCTCTCCCACCTTCTCCACCATCTCATGCTTGATTCTTTATAGTGATACTGTGAACTGAAACAAACTGAAACTGAAATGTGATATTTTTGTCAACTTGATAGAATCTAAAATTACCTGGGAGATGAATCTCTTGGGAATTATCTTGATTACATTAATAGCTGTAAGAAGACTCATCTTAATTGTGGGCTGGCTCATTCCACCATGGTATCCAATCCATTCTATGATCCTGGATTGGATACCATGAAGCTGATGTTAGCATGCAAGCATTAATCTCTGTCTGCTTCCTGGTTGTGGGTGCAATTCGACCACATATTTCAAACCCCCCACTGCTGCTGCTTTAACTTATTTGCCTTGGACTATATATAAAATAAACCCCTTTCCCCGTACACTGCTTTCCTTAGAGTATTTTATCATATTTGCAGTAAACACAAAAAAGAAAACTTAAAGCATAATTTTCTTTGTGAATTCTAGGTAAGTGCTTGACCACTAAGCAGTATCCCTAGTCTAAAAGTATGATGTTTAGATTTCTGCTGGTCACATAAACAGTTTAAAGAAATGTTTCAGGGGGTGGGGGTGAGGTAGAGGTAGGGGCAGAAACTGAAAGCTAAAGACTATTTCCAGTGCGTTTCTCCTCCAACCCCCACCCCACCCCAGAGCACAGTTTCAACTGTGGTTTGGGTGTGTTCTATTCCCTTCAAGTTATGTTCTCATTTGATTACTATAGTGCTGGTGTTGGGGGGGGTGGGCCTCTAATAGCCAACTAGTGGCCTTGGAGAGATTGGAGTCTTTCTCTTGGGAGTGAGTCTTGTTCACCAGGGACTAGGTTAGTTACCTCAAGAGTGGGCCCTCTCTCTTTTCTTGTTCTTTTGATTCTATTCTATCAAAGCCTCTGTCTACCAATCAAATAGCTCACCTACTGTCCATTAGCACTGCCATGTAATAGTCTGGCTTTCTCTGAAAAAATCAAGTTAGTCTTCAGAGTGTGAGCTGCCAAGACCAAAAGAATTGCAGAAATAAAAAGTCACAGGCCCATGATGAAGTTAATGTTGTTTGTACAGTTTCCTGGAATGCCTTTCCTGGTGTTTTGATTTTGGGGGGAGGGTTTGTTTTGTTTTTTCCTCTGTCATTCTTTTGTTAATGCTGACAAGATAACCATTTCTGGTTTATGGAGTCTGATTGGGAGAAAGAGAAAAAGAAAAAAAAAAGTTTGTGATATATGCTAGTTTTTGCTGTTACACTCTGGGTTTCAACCTTGAACAGTTCTACAGTCATCCAGGTAATTTGTAAGCTACCATGGGCTGGATGTCTGTGTCCTTCCCAAATTCCTATGTTGGGACCTTGTGTTAGAATGTGAAGATGAGGCCTTTGAGAGATGATTAAGAGGTTGGTGTTAGTTTTTTGTGCTTGGGAGAGACACTCACACACCCACTGCTAGAAGCCACACAAAGAGTTTATTTAGGAAGTTGGATATTTAGAGAAGGGAAGGGAGGAGAGAGAGGGAAGGAAAGAGAGAAAGAAAGAAAGAAGGGGGAAGACAGGAAAAGAGGAAAAAGGGATCTGCTTTGACAAGTTGTCTCCTTGTAAGAGAGCAGATGGGCATAGATCCATATAGCCACGCCTGGGGCCAGTGCGCTCTGCCGGTACTGTGCAGCGAACACACGGAACACATGTGGCATGTCTGGAACACACCCACAGTTGGGGTCTTCAGGACTGGGGTATATGTCCTTGTGGGAAGGACTGGAGTCTCTCTCCTCTCCTTGGAGTGGGCACAAAGCCAGGAAGAAATGCAGTTCTTCTTGAGATGCAAAATCTGCCATGGCTTTGACTTGGATTTCCATAATGTACAGATGGGGATTTTTTTTTTACCACCTGATTTGTGGCATTTCTACTATAATAGCAAGCCCCCAAACAAAAAAATCCAAAACAAAACAAACAAACAAAAAACCCAGGAGTATTCCTACTACAGGTGTTTGTTTGCATTTAGAACTGAAAGGAGAGTCAACCCTGAAGAATGGTTGGACCCTGGTGTCAATGAGTAGGAGGTTAGAAGCAGCTAAGGAAGGAATCTAAGCCAGAAAGGCCTGAGATGTTCTTTTAGTATGTTTTAGTGCAAATAGATACCCTCAAACCCAGAAATCCCTAACTCTCAAGGTGAAGGTGGCTCATTCAGATTCTGTGGGCACTTCATGCTGGTTGAGGACACTTTGATTAGATGGGTCTAAACTAGAAGCCACACTAGTAACCAAGAGTAAATGCATTTCCCTGCTGTGAGCTTCAAGGTTCACATCAGCAGGGCATCCATGAGACTATGTTGGTGAGCCACATAGCGCCCTCTCCTGCCTTGGTGAGGTAGTTTCACCTATTCCTGAACGAAATTGTCTTGGATGGGAATAAGGGATACCCCTGTAGGGAGTTGACATTTGAATCTGACTGAATAGCAATCCCAACAGTACTCAGTGGAGAAAGATTTCTTTTTTCTAGCTGGAAAAATAGATAGGTTCCTGGCCTTTTAATCTGGATTGCGAGGTGTCTGGAGGCAACCAGTTTCAGGAAAAGAGGAACATTTTGTATTTTAAGCAGGGGTCTTGGGGTTAAAACAAATAGCTGCCATTGGAAACAAACAGCAGTCAATTAGACTAATGTTTTAAAAACTGCATCCAATTCCTTTATTTTCATACTGTTTAGGCAAGGCACCTATTGAGTTGAGTCAATCAAATCACCAATCCAATAAAGGCCAAAACATCTTTGTAACAAATGAATATATTGGAATTCATTTCTGCACCCAGCTGCATGAAAAACACCACTCATGTTTCATGATAGGCCAGCAACACTGCTTAATGTGAAGTGAATCTAGAGAGGGAAGGACTCCCTGAGATACTAGAAATGGTCTTTAGAGCCTTCCAGTGAGATCTCACTTCCAGGGCTTTTCGTGATATCTGATATCTTCCTTTCTCTGTGCTCTGTGCACCAATATGATCAGCATAATGGGACATGCAAGGAAACCTCCACTACAACTTCAGAGTTCCAGCACTCCTGGCCTGAAAAGACTGCCAATCCAATTGCTTTCTTTATATACCATTTAGCTGGGCAAAGTGGTACACTCATAGTTTCAAATGCTAAGGAGACTGAGGCAGGAGGATCACACTGTGGCCAAAGAAGTCAAGGCCAGCCTAAGCCATATACACTGGAATTCCATCTAAGACAGAGTCCCAGTGTGATGGTTTTGAATAACAGTTGTTCCCATAGGTTCATATATTTTATCACTTTCTTCCCAGTTGGTGGAATTGTTTGAGAAGGATTAGGAGGTGTAGCCTTGTTGGATGAAGTGGATCTCTGGGGTTGGGCTTTAAGCTCTACATAAACCCTTCTGCATGTTACCTTGCTCATTGTATCTTCTCATGCAATAGAAAAGGTATGAAAACACCCAGGCTGGCCTCAAACTCCCTGTGATACTGAGGATGGCTTTGAACTCCTGATCCTCTGCTGAGATTATAGATGTGCACCACATCTACCCTCCAATTAAAAGTAACTATTCTCATATCTAAAGATCATTTCTATTCACAAAATAAAAGCTTTTAAGATCATTTTTAGAATTAAAAAATGATTCTATTGTAAACAAATTGAGTTCTAGGTCTCTCTAAAGATCTGAATGACTTTAGTGTTTGCAGGGGAGACAAACAATGTAGCACTTAATCGTCTGCTGCCTTGTATTATTGTCAAGTTTCTTATGACCATTTTGTCTTCCTGAAAAACCTGCCACTTCAAGGCTGCACAGCTTGCCTCACACTTCCTGTTTGGCAGATTCATGGCCACTTTCCAGTAGTAATTATTTATATACTACGTGATTTAGAGGGCTAACCCGACTTTATAGTGACAGGCTAAGTCTAATAAAGAACTCTTGGAAGTGAGAAATAGACAAGACGACTCAACTTCTTGGGGACACTAGCAGCAAAGCTAAACAACCCACTGTATCTAGTGGAAGACTTCGGGTTGCCTAGACATCTAAAAATTTGGACTAACAACAACTTTCACCATTAAATAGTATACTTAGCAATTAAGATAAGACATTTCTGTCTAAGACATATTATTAAGATTTTGCTATTGTTGCTGTTGGAACATGGTCCAAGAACCAAATCAATCATGTGAGAAGAATTCTGAGTGCTTGTGAGAAAACTCCAAGAAAACAAGACAAGAGTCTTGTGACCTCAGTTTCCTCAAAACCTGGAATTGCTCTTGCAATGTGCTTTCCTGCTTTTCTCAGGCATAGCAGATAGGAGTGGATTTATGTCAGGTTGCTTATTAGTGCCTGCTGCTGTTATGCAATTAAATGTTTAAGCCATCCTTTATATGCCTCTATGGGAAAACGTGTTTATTTTTTATTTTTGCCATGTGTGGCTTATCTTTGTGATTGTATACAGCTTGGCCTCGTGTGGCTTATCTTTGTGATTGTATACAGCTTGGCCTCACGAAAACTTTCTTCATGTAACCTTTCTTAAACTTCAGAGTATAAATTGTCTGGGGCTCTGAATAAAGCTGGCTACTGCCTGAGACTTTAGCCTGCCTTATTTATTCACTCCACCACCTCTAGAATCATGACAGTTTTTGGTTTGGGGTTTTTTTAAATTTATTTTTATTTTACATGCATTGGTGTTTTGTTTACATGTCTATCTGTGTGAGTGTGTTGGATACCCTGGAACTGGGATTTCAGGCGGTTTTGTGCTGCCCTGTGGGTGCTGGGAATTGAACTGGGGTCCTCTTGTAAGAGCAACTGTAAGCCCTGAGCAACCTCTCCATCTGGCAAATTTTATTATCAAAAGTAAATTTACAAATGAATTGAGAAAAATGAAGAATTTTAATGAAAATTCACAGTAGGAGAAGAATCTGCTCTAGGATCTATTCTGGATCCAGGGACACAGCATTACATTGCAACAACAGACTTTTAGTGTCTATGCTGGGAATGAAACCATGTTAGCACCTAATGACAGTCCTTTGAGCTTGTGATTTCTTTCTGAAATTATTTAAGCCGTGTCTATCTTGGTGATGTGAATATTGTTTTCTCTGTAGCATTCATTTAAATAAAATAGAATCAAGAAGTCTCTTAGATTCTTGTATTTGTTTTCTGGAAAATATGCAAGGGTGGATACTTAATAAAGATACACTATCTTATTAAGATAAAGATACCATTTATTCGGATAAATGTTTGAACTTTTAAAAACATTTATGGGACTTTGAAGAATGAAGTTTTTTAAAAATTTTATTTATATTTCATGCATGAGTGCTTTGCATGTATGCCTGCATGCCAGAAGAGGGCACCAGATCTCATTGTAGATGGTTGTGAGTCACCATGTAGTTGCTGGGAATTGAACTCAGGACCACTGGAAGAGCAGCCAGTGCTGTTAACTGCTGAACCATCTCTCCAGCCCAAAGAATGAAGTTTTATCCAAACATGTCTGTGGGTGAAAGTAAGCCACCCTTTCCTATATGGAAATTCTTTATCCCTTGTTTTTTATAAAGGGTTTTCTTTGTTTGTTGTCTTGTTTCATGAGACAAGGTTTCTTCATGTATCTCTGGCTGCCCAGGAACTTTCTCTTTAGACCAGGCTAGGCTTGAACTCAGCGATCTGCCTGCCTCTACCTCCCGAGTTCTGAGAGCAATGGTGTGTGACACCACTGATGCTTCTTTAAGATTTTAAAAGATTGCTAAGCTGTTGGTACTTAAAAAAACAAGCCTGTTGTTACAGTTTGTTCCTAATATCTTTGCCATTGCTTTTGTGTGTGGGTTCATATGCGTACACAGGTGTGTGATTGTGTGTGTATATACATGCATTAGGAGGCCAGAGGACAACTTCTGTGTTGTTCTTCAGGTGCTGTTTAGGTGTTGTATGTATTTCTTTCTTTCTTTTTTTTTTTCTTTGTTTTGTATTTGTTTTTGAGACAGGATCTACCTAATCTGGAACTCACCAAACAGGCCAGGCTGACTGCCAGTGAGCCCCAGGGAGATCTACCTGTCTCCAGCTCTCTATCAATGGGATTAGAAATAGGCACTATCATGTCTATCTTTTATTCTTTGGGTTCTGGGGATTGTATTAGGCCCCCATGGTTGCAAGGCAGGCACTTTCCTGACTGAGCCATATCCCCAGTCCTCCATTATTGTTTCCTGTGCCAGGCTTTATTCCTGCCATACTGGAAACTGAACTCAGGGCATTATGTGCATGCTAGACAAGACTCTACCACTGAGCTACTCATAGTTTTTTTTTTTTTTTCAATTTCTACATTTACTTATTTTCTCAAATGTGTGTTTGCTTTTTTCCTGCTCGTCAGATTCCTTACAGCAAGTGGATCTTCCCCCAGAGAATACCCAAAGCTGGCTCTAGAAATGGGCCAGGGATGGGATCATAAACCCAGAGGGTCTTACACACATTCTTATACACAGTGAAAGTTCACATCCCAGGACCAGGCTCTGCTCCAGGGTTACTTTGTCAGAGGAGGACTCTAAAACATTATGAAGATTGCTTGGCAATTCCCTTCTCTTGGCCCATCTTTATCAACTCAGAAATTATTAATTGGGAGTCTATTCTGGGTTACTCATTGTACTGATTAAAGTTATTCACACTAATGAGCAATGACTGATGGACTGAATTCTCTAAGGGCCAGTCACATTTCTAAAGTGTGCACATTAATCCAGATAAACGTCCCATTCACAGAGTAAGCGTGAAGCAGACCATTAACACTTCAGTTAGTTCCTGTGATGGACAAAGGGCCTCTTCTCTACTTGGTGTTCCAAATAGCTTTCCTAGACCGTAGAAAGTGGCTAGGACAATGCAAGATAGGGACATTCTGTGCACATGCAGGGGTGACTCTGTGAGAGTATAGCTACGTGGTTCTGACTTCCTCACAACTCTCTAGCTCAGCGCTTCTCCACCTTTCTGACACCGTGACCCTTTAATACAGTTCTCCATATTGTGGTGACCCCCAACTACAAAATTATCTTGTTACTACTTCATAACTGTAATTTAGTACTGTTTTGAATTGTGATGTAAATACCTTTGTTTTTGGATGGTCTTAGGCAACCCCTGTGGAAAGGTTATTTGACCCTCGTCTTGACTCCCAGGTTGAGAACCACTGCTCTAGTCTATGATTTGTGCTGCCTCTACCTGTGTTCTAGACTATAAGGTTCATATTCAGGTCATGGGTAATCCAAATTTGTTTCGTTTTTATTCCTGTTGCCATGACAAATAACTTGACCATGAGCAACTTCAGGGAGAGAGGATTTGTTTGGCTTACAATTCCAGATCACACTTCTTCGTAGGAACTCAAGGTTGGAACTCAAAGGCAGGCCTGTTTGCTTTCCCATACAGCGTTACCCCTGACCAATGAATGACCTCACTTCACAGCCAAAGAAGGCAGCAGGAACCATGGAGAATGCTGTTTGCTGGCTGACTCATAAGCTCATGCTTGGCCAACTCTTGTACAATTCAGAACCAACTGCCCAGCGAATGGTGCTATTCACAGTGTGCTGGACCCTCTCACATAAAATAATAATGGACAATCCCCCACAGATATGCCCATAGGCTATTCCAGTCTAGACAATTCCTTTAATTGAGGTTCTATCAAATGTGTCTAAGTTGTAGTGTGTTAACATTTAAAACTAACCAGCATATATACTGTTCTTTCACTGTGAATTCTTATTCCCAGGATCCCATTTCTCAATTTTCCATGGTACAGTCCCTGGATATCCAACCCAATAACTCCAGGAGGACAGTCCTGGAATTACTAGGTTGTCCCCTGCTCCCAACCCAGCCACGGATTACTGGAATATATATAGAATGAATTGGGGATGAGAGCTGAGAGGCATCAGAAACATGTGGTCTAAGCTAAATGGTCTGTTTTCAAATCCAGGCAAACCACAAAGAAGACGCACCTGGCCTGTGCCACCTTGCAATGGATAACGTATCTGGCTTGTTCAGAGTCCTACCAGCTTATGCCACTGACAGTCCAGTTTGCTGCCAACTTGACACACCTTGGAAAATGAAACCGTTATTGAGGAGTCTCCTCCAGCAGATTGGCCTGTGAGGATGTCTGGGGAACATTATCTTAATTGCTAATTGCTATAGGAGGAGGTCAGGCCCCTGCAGGCTGAACCATCCCTAAGCAGGTGGCCCTAAGAAAGGCAGCTGAGGGTGAGCCGGTGATTTCTGCTTCAGTTCTTGCTTCTAGGGTTCTCCGGCCTCGGCTTCCCTCCATAACAGACTGTAATTAGTAAACCAAACAAATCCTCTTCTCTCCATTTTATTTTGGGGGCGTGATCTTTATTACGGTGACAGAAAAGCAAACTAGAACAACTGGAAACGTAATGTAACTCTCAGGCTATATCCGATTAGAACACGTCTGCATTTGGTGATTAAAACAAAACAAAAACGATTACATGTGCCTGCTAAAGCAGCTCTGTCAAGTATCAGAAGCTCCATCAGAGGATCGGTGTCAGAAACTCCACGGGCTCTTTCTGTTCTAGAAACTTCCCAGCGGTGAGACGAGAGACAGGAGCGAAACAAGAACGTGAGACGACAGAGCTTCTTCCTTTCATATCTGCTAGAAGAACTTCCTCAAGTCGACTGTGAACCCTTGTTCTTAGTGGAGTGATTGTAGGACCAGGGAGGGGGCGGGGGGAAAGCATCCTCTGGTTTTCAGCTAGGGCATGCAGGCGCTGCGTCTGGCCTTGCTGGGCATGTTTAATTATAACTCCTATCGCTTGCCCTTTTAGCATCCCAGCTAGGTCTTGAACCTTTATCTTGGTATTTTTTATCAGTCTTTGGTAGATGGTCGCTTGGGAAATAGAAAGAGAATGCAAGTTTCTAAAGAAGACAAATGTAGTCAAATCCTCCAGCACAGGACTGTTTACGAGAGGGAAGTCAGCGGGCCCCAAGAGGTCGCTGGTGGTGCAGGAACCGAGACCAGATTGTAGAGAATGGAGGAAGAAAAAAAAAATCACACACACCCAGAAACTTTCTTCCTTGTTGCTGATCCTCGGGCCCCCTCCACCGTCCCTGCCCGCCCCGGCAGAAGCCGTAACGTGACACCAAGCAGAGCGAAGAGCCCCGGGGTGGAGAAGGAGGAGAGGGCCAGGGGAGGGAGGAGAGAGGTTGCCTTGCGCCGGAGAGAAAGGGGAGGAGAGGAGAGGAGGGAAGCCCCTGTCAAGGAGGTGGAGCGAGAGGGTGGTGTCCGCCTCCTGATCCTCCCTGCCTTGAGCTAGCCGAGCCTGAGTCGGGACCAAAC
The DNA here is from genome assembly GCA_004025045.1 of Sigmodon hispidus. Classification (NCBI taxonomy): domain Eukaryota; kingdom Metazoa; phylum Chordata; class Mammalia; order Rodentia; family Cricetidae; genus Sigmodon; species Sigmodon hispidus. The sequence goes on along the minus strand of PVIH01004950.1, from coordinate 32,927 downwards.
ACACCACCCGAGACCCAACAAAGCCCGGGGGGTCCACGCTGGCGTTCGTGGCGAGCCGTGAGCGAGCCCGGGGCACGGCGGGACTTGGGGCGCCAGGCTGCTAGCGGGACGCGCGACCGGGCGCGAGCTGAGATCCGATCGCCACCCCCACGCCGGGGCCCGGGACATCTCGGGCCCTTCGGGTGCTGCAGTAGGCAGCAGGGACCAAGATGAGAAGAGTGCCCTGAGCCCAGCAACTTCAGCCCCTCCCCGCCCCCACCCGGCTGCCCTCGGAGTGTCCCTCTCCATGTGCAGCCGGCCGGCCAGGCGCTCTGGCTGGCGGCGGATGGGTGACCTCTTCCTGGCCCGGGCGGGCTGTGCGAGGCGGCGGAGCCGGCGATGAAGAAGAAGCAGCAGCAACAGCATCCCAGCGGCGGCGAGGATCCCTGGCCCCATGGGGCCCCTGTGGGGGGCGCCCCTCCGTGCCTGGGCGGCTGCAAGCGCCGGATTCCGCTGCTGCCTTTCTTACGCTTCTCCCTTCGGGACTACGGTTTCTGCATGGCCACCCTTCTAGTCTTCTGCTTAGGCTCCCTCTTCTACCAGCTCAGCGGGGGACCCCCTCGTTTCCTGCTGGACCTGCGACAGTATTTGGGTAAGGAAGGGCGGCGTCGACCCGACAAAGTTGGGCACCCGGGAAAAGAGTGATAAGCGGAGAACATCTAAAGCTGTCACAGCCACCACGGTGCCCGAGGCTCGAGGCTTTCTAGGTGCGATGCCAGTGAGCATCCCTCCTAGCGGCAGCTGGGAGCGCCTGCTTCCTATTGCGCTCCTGGCTGCCCGCAGCTGCATGAGACGCCAGGCAGGTACCCAAGGCCGGGATGCCACGTACCTGTCCCCCCTCACCATTGTGTATATTTGTGAATGTATGTGTATACTCTGGCCTGGTGGTACAGGGACAGTCCTTTTTGTGTTTATGGTTAATGACTTCCAATCCAATCCGGTCTGGCTTTCTGGGTTGTATGTGTTGGTTTAGCCTCTACTTTAGAAATTCTATACAGTGCTATCCCTTCTGTGGGTTGACCCAGGTGGCTCCACTCTGTCGCTGGGCTGGTTTGTCCCTTGGCAGCACCTGCGCACCCTGCGGACTGCAGGGAGGGTGGGGGAGGAATTTGGTTTGTCCAGTAGGTGCCAGTCAGCAGCAGCCTCGCCTCTGGTGACCTGTCGAACTTCCGCCCTGTGTGTGTCTCAGAACTTTTTTTCCTCCTCTTTTTGGTTTGTGGCTAAGGAAGAGGTTGGAACCTAAGAAAATAGAGATTGCAGTGAGGTGTGACCTCGCTGTTCTCTCATCCAGGCTTCTGAGTGCCAGGGCTTGGACAGCACTTACTGAGCTCCCAAGGATGTGGCTGGCTCATGTGCTTTTGGCCAAGCGAGGATGCAAATTCCTTGACTTCTGTAGCCAGAAGAGGTTATATGGAGGTTGCCTTTGAGTTGGTAAACATGAGAGGAGGTAGGAGGAACGGCGGAACACCAACAGTGGTCATCTTCAGGCCCAGAGTTCTTGTGCAGTCTGTCGTAGTGCTGGAAACTGAATGGGCTAAGTGACCTGCCAAACTGGAGATTTCTACATTTATCTTAAAGGTCCTTTACCCACTGAAGCAACAGGTCTAGACAGCAGGCCTTTCGGAAGGAAAACCTCGAAACCACACACAACAACAAACACATTGGAGAGTGGCATAAACTGATTAAAATAGTATTCAGATTTTTAAAAGTTAAAAATTTCATTTCAGTAACAGTGTTGGGGCACTGTGATTTTTGCAAGAGCAAAATATTGCTCCGGTCAGATTTCCAAAGCACAGTTCTTAGCATCTGGCTTTATGGTTTTGGGTTAATAGACCCCTTTTATTAGTTTGCAGACCATCACTCTTTTTAATTCTGCATCTTGGAGTCCTAAAGCCTTCCTTCCCAGCTCTCAGACACCTGCTCCTGCTGCTGGTAATTTCATCTCCAGGAACAATCCATATCTGCTAGTATGGGCAAGTGTTGAAACTCAAGGGATATTCCCCCAGAGATAGTGTGCCACCCCACACCAAGCTCCTTTTAAGTTTGATGTCTGGGGTTTCGAGCAAACTCTTGCCTAGGACTGGGAGGCCTCTGTGCCCACTCTTCCCAGAAGGCCTTGTCTTTGTGCTCAGAATTTATAGCTTTGGCTCTTGATGGTGTAATTAGGGATTAGACCCAATTTTCATTAAACCCAATCTTGGCTCCTAAAGCTTTGTTGTTCTGTTACCCTTTATGTAAAGGAGGAAACTCAAGGTGAGGGTGAAGAGCTAGGGCACTTGAAGATAAGAAAGTGAGACTTGATGAATATGGAGGATCAGTTGGTAGACAGGAAAACTGGCCATGCATACCTGGAGGGCTGAGTATTCTATACTTTCCTGATGGACGTGATGGGTTAGACATGTCATCTTTGTGAAATGAAAATAGAATTCCCTTGCCAAATCTCTTCCTTGTTATTTGTGTCACATAGGTAAGATAATCATTTCTGGGGAAAGTGGGCTCATGGTCTTTAGAATGGTCTAAAATATATCCTGGATTGTATCAGGCCAAGCTAGCTGAAGACTTGCTTGCCAGTTGCTGTCTCTCTCTGTCTCTCTGTCTCTGTCTCTCTCTCTCATATTTTAGAGTTTGTCAATACAGAATATATTGTTAGTAAAAAACATCTTCTCAATTTCTCTCTTAACCAGTTTTGGAGTTATCTTTCCCCCTCAATGTAAATGTGTACAAAGTCCAGTATTTGCAGATCAAAGTAATATATTAAACATGTTCTTTATAGATTATAATTTTAATATTTTCTGTATGAGAACTACTTGATTATTATTGCTCAGGTTAATGACTGAACCTGTTTATCAGGTAGGGAGAGTAATATTTAATGTGTTGAATATTCTTATGAAAAAGTAAAATGTCGCAGGTATTCATGATGAAAGTGAACATTAATTGTGCCCAATTATTGAACATGCAGATGAAGGATAATCCACACTGTGGCACTACTGCTAGTTTCTATTGTTTGACCCAGTTTTGTGTGAGAAAATGGAAGGCTAAGAATTAATAGGGGTATTGGATCTGGAATGGCCACCAAAGGCCAGTAGGTGAAATGTCCCGTTCATCCTTTGCTTGGTGCTACTGAAAGTAGTGTTCACATTCTAAGTTGAAGCCTTATGGAGAGGTTTTAGGTCAGGTCACTGGGGAGGGGTGTGCCCTCCAAAACAGTTACTGGTCTCTTCCTCTTTCAGCCTCCAGACATGAGGTGAAAGAGTCTCCCACCATGACATACTAGGTCACCAATGCATCAGTTAAAATAAGACTTTGAAGTTGGTTTATCTCAGGTACTTGCTACAGCAACAGAAAGCTGCTGCTTAACATGGGAGGGAAGCAAGACTTGTCTCTAAAGATTTCGGTGCCCACTGAAAAGCACCATGGAACAGTTGAGAGAATACAAATTCTGCAAAGATGAGAAGGGGAATCTTGCCAGCTGACTGGCTAAATGATCTTCAGTCTTACACCCACAATTTCACTATCCTTTTCTTGATTCTTTTACTCTGGATTTCTTGTGAGGCCAGCAGAGAAAGGAAATAATTGAAGCCACAGGTCTGTTTGAACTCTGCCTTTCTAGTTTATATTAATTCTGTTTCTTATCACTGTGACAAAGTGCCTGATACAGGCAACTTTAGCAAGGCGGACTTTATTTTAGTCCGTGGTTTCAGTCTGTTCTGGGGATGGCATTGGCAGACTATGTGGCAAGGCACCGGAAGCAAGGCCTGGCTATCACTCCTCAAAGGCCTGCTCCTAGTGACTTAGATCTGCCAGCTAGGCCCCTCGTCCAAGGGTTCCACAACCTCCCCAAACAGCATCATCAGCTGGAGACCAAATGTTTAAATACACAAGCCTCATTAATGGCGGCCATACTGCCTTTGATAAACAAACAAACAAACAACCCTCCCCCCAAAAAACTGGACTGTCCAGAGGTGAGGGACAGAGGAACTGTATTTCCCACTGGTCTTTCCCTAGAAGTTCTGTGTGTAGGCTCCTGGTTCTCAGTGCGGGTCCTTAGATCTGCAGCATCAGCATTACTTGGAAATTTGTTATATATTCAAATTCTCAGGAAATTTGAATTTCCTTCTAGACTTTCTGAATGAGCCTGGGCCTGGGCTGAGTAGGTTATACCTAAGCAACATCTCAAGTGATCTTGCTGGGGCTGCAGCCTGAAAACCACTGTTCTGCAGTGAAGCAGAACTTTTGGAAGCTAGTGAAGGTGTTTTCGAGAAAGAGGAGGTAGGGGGGAACTGATTTATAAAGATATTTCAAGGTCATAACCATGGTTTTATCTTTAATTTCAAGTGATGTAAATGCAATTTGCTGTAAGACTTTGCTGTAAGATGCATAGTTTGGGGAGTGGGAAGGGGGAGGCAGCAGCTAGCAAATACTTCTCCTGGCTTTATGCTTCTTGAGATTCTGAGAAGCACTGAGTCGGGCAAAGTGGGGCAGCCAGGAAGCACAGTATGGGAAAGGGAGAGATAGGAGACAGGGTACGGTGAGGAACCGGGGTCAAAGGGTTCCTTCATGCAGCTGGTTTGGGGAAGGACAGAATGTATTCTTCTCAAGTTAACTTCCTGCTGCAACAAATTTAAAAAGAAGAAAGAAGTTGGGAAAGGAAAATTAAGAAGTGGGGTAAAGCATAGTTAATGTTGTACTTAAGGATGGCAGCCCAAGGTTTTCCAACAAGTGGAATATTGTTTTTAAAATTATGTATGTATGTATGTATGTATGTATGTATGTATGTATGTATGATCTATCAATCAATCTGTCTGTCTCTCCTCTCTCTCTCTCTCTCTCTCTCTCTCTCTCTCTCTCTCTCTCTCTCTCTCTCGTGTGTGTGTGTGTGTGTGTGTGTGTGTGTGTGTGTGTTTTCAGGTGCTATGGTTCATGCACAGAGATCAGAAGACAGCCCTGCAGATAGAGTTAGTCCTGCTTGGATATGGATCCCAGGATTGAACTCAGATCCCTTGCATTGTGCAACAAATACCTTTTACCATGTGTGACCTTAGCAACCTGAAATTCTCTCTCTCCCTCCCTTTCTTTCTCCCTCCCCTCTCTCCCTGTCTCTCTCTCTCCCCCCTCTCTTTCTTGAGACAGGGATCTCACTTTGTAGCTCTGGCTATCCTGAAATTCACTATGTAGACCAGGTTGGCCCTGTACATAGAGCCACGTGCCGCTGCCTCAGGAGTACTTGGATCAAAGATGTAGCCACCACATCTAGCTTGTCCTCTCCTCCTCCTCCCTTCTTTCTGCATTCAAACTTTGATTTGCTATAGAAAACAAAATGAACATCCCCCGCCCCCAAAATCAGGTTATGATGCAGCCTTCTTGGCAGTAGCTGTTTTATCACTTCTTAGCTGTGGAACTATAAAAAACTTGGACACACATTATTTAGATTGATATAAACAAAATGAACCAGATGGTTCACTTCTGATCTTCTACAACTGGCAGATGCTAAAGGTTTATCTCAAGCCTTGAGATGTGATTTAGCCTTTGTGAGAGCTAAATTTATTAGACTGATCTCCAGTTGGTAGGCTTTCCTTTCCATCCCTAATTTATAACATTTTAAATAGAGACATAGTGCTTTTTCTCAGAATCGCCAAGTTCTACATGTATTATATAGGAAGGAGCTTTGGAATCTAGAGTCAGAAAAAAAGATGTGATTTTACTAAATTTTGAAATTCTCTAACTTTAACTAAATTAAAAGGGAAATGTGAAAATAGAGGCCCACATCCATTACAGAAACAGTTTTGCTAAGCCTTAAAAACCCAATTCTATTTTTCTTCAATGCATCACACGTGGCTTAAATACCATGCTTGAGGCTGCACAGTCAACTGGGAGTGAATGCATAAAATATGAGGTTTTCAATAGAAATTGTTGACGTGGAAAAGTGAGGTTCTTGTTTGTAGCTGCACAGTCATCTCGGGGTGGGGGTGGGGGTGGGAGGCTGGGGACATAGAAGCACTGTATTAGAAAAAGGGAAAAGTCTCCGACTGTGGCAGCCTGTTCTGTAAACACAGAGCATGGATGGCAGAGGAGCATTCTGCCCAGTAAACTGTTTCTAATGTAAGCTAGTCTCAGTCTGAATTGTTTAAAAACACACATAAATATGGATTCTCTAGACACTGTCTTTCTTCACATTCCCTAACATCCGTCTAGGCTTAAGACACAAGTTGGTTTTGTTGGGGAAAAGCTAGAAATTAAATAGCCAAGCTTCTTTCATTCTGGGAGAGAAACTGTGTCTGTTGCCTGACAGAGGGGTGCTGATGGAGAAGAAATAGTTTTCCCTGCAGATGTACTGATGGGGTCAGGTGATGGGCGGTGAAAAACAACCCATCTGGTAAATTGCAGTCCTTAGAATTATTAATTGTTGCTCACTTCTTTTCATATGTGTATGATTTTTTAAGTAGTGACCACAAAAAACTTCGTCTTGCCCATATTTATAATATTATAGAAACCTATCTCTAGACTAACGTTGACATAGATTTTTTATTTTTTAGAGATGGTGATAAAATAACTAACATACTGGCTACTGGGAATTCTTATTCACAAAAGTTAGCAAAATGCAGCAACCATTTGGAAGACAATTCCAAATGCTATCTACTTCAGTTTTTGACATTTACTGAGATATAACTCACACATCTTAGAATGGATCCATTTTAAGATTTTTAATATTATTAACAGTTTTCAGTGTATTCTTTAGATATGTGTAGTCATCAACACAGCCATTTTAAGAATATTTTCATCAGAAGGAGAAAATGCACGGCCTTTCTTTATTCAGCAGTCCAGTGCTGATGGGCCCCATTACTCCAGCCCTAAGCAACCACTGGTCTTCTGACATCTGTAGATTTGCCTGTTTGGCTCCTTCCTTAGAACTGGAGTTATATAATATATGATCCCTTGTGTTTGGTCATTGTTTGTTTGTCTTTCTAGCCTGACTGGCTGTTCTGGAACTTGCTCTGTAGAGCAGGCTGGTCTGGACCTTATAGATCCACCAGCCTCTGCTGAGTGCTAGGACTGACGATGTGCACTGCTACTGCTGTCATCATCACCAATGTCACCGCTGCTGCCACCACTGCCTATCTGGCTAATTGTTCCTTTTTACCTCCTATAATGTTTACCAGGCTCACCCATATCACACAATGTACATGATTTCTTGTTTTTCAAAAATTATACACAAGAACACTTCATGGCATATTGTGTATAAGATCATATTTTGCATAGTCTTTCATTTATTAATGGATGTTGAGGAGCCATCCAGAGCCATTTTAATCATAACATTAAAGCCTAGCCATATATAATGCTGGGAGAAAGGAAATGGAGAAGAGGAAAAGAGAAAAATGTGGGATAACGCTCTTGAACACTGTAAAGATTTGTCACTGGTATTGGTTTAATAAAACACTGATTGGCAGGAAGTAGAGGCAAGGTGACCAGACTAGGAAAGTTCTGAGAAAAGGCAGAAAAGCAGTCAACAGCCAGGCACAAAGAAAGTACTAAGTACTAAGAAGGTACTAGGTCATATGGCCAAATATAGATGAGAATTATGGGTTAAATTAAATGTAAGATCTAGATAGTAATATGTTTGAGCTACTGGCTTAGCAGTTACTATAATATTAAATCTCCAAGTCAATTATTTTGTCAGTGACTGCTGAGTATCTGAGAGTTTCTGGTGGGATGAAAACTTCCAACTACAGAAAAGTCATGTCTTTTGAATAGGGTCAGCAATGGAGGTCTGTAAGCAGAAGGATGAGGTGCCGCATGCCACCTCGCCAGCAAGGAACACGCAACACCAGATCCTTCTCTTTGCAGTTTTTTCGGGCCTTTCAAATATCTTGCTGTCTTTCACTCACTCACTCTCACTGTCACTCTCAGACGGATGACGCACGACCGACTCACTCACTCTTAGACAAATGTCGAACGACTCACTCACTAACGACGAACGACCCCCGGGGGGGGGGGGATGTCCGCTCGTGGCTAAATACCCTCTGGGCCTCTAATCTCGGTAAGCCACGTGGACATCGCCCATAGGTCCCGAGGCGCCGGAAGCAAGCCACCATCCTCGCCTACAGCTAATAAAGAGTTGTTTACTCCCGAGAGCACTCACCTTCAGAAAAGGTGGAAGGCGGAAACCAGTGCCACCTTTAGGGCGTGGTACAACGCAGCTCCCTACAATGGGGATGGTCCATGTTTTGGCTACAATGACATTGCTAGTGTCTAGAACATTGTTATCCATTCTTTTGAGTGTGTTCTTCAGAGTATAATTGCTGACTCCTATAATAACTTTATATTTAAGTTACTGAGAAATTTCCACAGTGGCTATGTCCTGTCCTGACTCCACCAATGATGTCTGGATCTTGTTTCCCCACATCCTTGCCAATACTTATTTTTCCATTAAAAATTGATACCATCCTTACAAGAATGAAGTAGTGTATGACTTTAGTGGTGTTTTGTGTTCCTAGTGTTTAGTTTGTACTAGATGCTTTCATGAGTTTCTTGACCACTTCTGTATCCTTTTTTGGACCAATATCTATTCACTTCCTTTGCAACTTGAAGATGTTTTTCTTTGTTGTTGTTGAGTTGTAAGTATTCTGTACTTTGGATAAGAGTCTCTTATCAGATAGAGGATTTTTCTTTTAATCAATTTGGGGCTAGAGGGAATAATACTTATTTAAACACAATGCTCTTGATGTATTTTCGGTGACATTCTTTCTAACTAGCTTTATAGTGTAGAGTTGAGATAGACAGGCAACCCAAAATAAAAGTTCTAAGAATTGATCGGTAAAACAAAGGATTTTTCTAAGGAATCTCAAAGGTTCTGTTTTTCTAGTGATGGATCTCTTTGAATAACAAATACTATGTGCAAACTTGGCCTGGAAATGGCATAGTGATTCTCAGTCTTCCTAATGCCATGACTCCTTAATACAGTTTCTCATGTTGTGGTGACCCCCAATTATAAAATTATTTCATTGTTACTTCATAACTGTAATTTTGCTACTGTTATGAATAAATATCTGATATGCAGGATATCTAATATGTGACCTAAAAAGGGTCACAACCTGCAAAGGGCAAAGTATTTCTGGGGGATTTGCAAGGAAATCAAAATAGAGAAAAGTACAATGATATATTTGTGCAGATGTTATGACTTATATACTAACGAAATACTTGATCAGGACAATGTAAAACAAATAATATAAAATTACTGGAAGTCAAGTGTTGTGCTTTGAATGAAAATGACCTCCACGGCTTATAGGAAGTGGCACTTGTTACAGGAAGTAGCCTTGTTAGAGTAGGTGTGGTCTTGTTGGAGGAAGTGTGTCACTGGAGATGGGCTTTTGGTTTTCAAATTCTCAGTCCAGGTCCAGTGTCACTCTGTCTTCCTGCTGCTTGCTGATTTGGATATAGAACTCTAGGTTCCTTCTCTAGCACCATGTCTGCCTTTCATGATGACAATGGACTAAACCTCTGAAACTCTATGACAGCCTCAATTAAATGTTTTTCTTTGTAAGAGTTGCTGTGGTCACAGTGCCTCTTCTTAGAACCCTCAAATGAAACAAGATACAGTTAGGTGATACTTCCTGGCCTGTCAGATTTTATACCAGTTGTCTTTAGTTTCCCAGGGGTCAACAGTGGAGTCCTTTTCTTTTTTCACTTTCTGCTTTCTGTCTTTAATACCTCTGTATGGCTGCATGAGAAGCTGAAACCTCCAGTGGGCACCTCTGAACCCCTGTGATTTTTCTCCTACTATCTTTTCTGAAGGATCGGCATGCTATCTTGTGCTGTGATCAGTTGCAGGCAAGCTTCTTAAAGGCAGAGGGCATGTTCAGGACTTCCTATAGCTCTTTTAATCCCTTTCCTTGGTGCTGGGTTTGGGCTCACAGGAAGGACTGTTGGTTTAATGTACTTGTCATGTTGATGGCCCGGTCTGTTGCTAACCCTGTAACCCTATTTACTGGTGCTCTGTATTCAGTAGTGATTTGGGGAAGGGATCAGGAAGACGGCTCAATTGATGTCATCAGTCTATTTTTTCCTTGCTACTTGAAGCCAACACACAAAGTAAATATAAAATCAGTATGACAGATAGCTCTATAAACATTTCCTCCTGTGCACAGGGATAATTGTGTGCCTCACATCCCTGGGGATCTAGAGTTACATTTTTAAAACTCCAGGTAATTAATACAGCTTCGACTGGGTCCAGCCAGATATAGGTTTCTTGTTCTTGTCATCTTTCTGAACCCCAGACCAGTTCATTTTGGGAGTTTGCTGTTAGCATCTTTTTCCTCTCTAGGCAGAGACTTCCTTCGTTAGCAATCTGTGTAATACTGGGCATTACATTTCAAGTATGGCTCCAAGTTTTTAAGGAGATAGCTGTATGGTGTTTGATTTTTGAAATGGTGACTATAGATTTTAGCTAAAAATGATACACTTAGGAACCTTAGAGCCCAGTGCACTAAACTACTTGGCTTTGTTTTAATGAAAGGTCTTGAGACTACTTTAAGTTGTGGCTTTGGCTCTCTGGTTCTCACTTCACTCACTGAGAGGTGTTTGTGTCATCAATTCTAAGGACTGAACCCATGGTTCATCCACACTAAGCCTGGGCTCTGCCACTGAGTCACATCCCCAGTCCTGGCAGATGTTCAAAATAGCCAATTGCATTCAACTGCGATTGCTTGTATGGAATACCACATTTTGTTTTCTAGTTCAGTAAGAATGACTTTCATGACCTTAATAAGAAGAAAATTGCAAGCATTTTGAGATAAGTAATTTTCTATATTCAGTCACTTGAACAATATGCACCAAAGGCTTTGTCAGAGGCATCACGTTCAGAAAGAATGTAGCTTTGGATAGAGATCTGAGTCTGAGTCATGGGTACTGCTTAGCAGCTTCGAGAACTTGAAGTTATTTTTTTCTTTTCTTTTTATCTTTTTCATTAGTTGAGACATAGAGCACAATAGGATTAATAACTGTCATTTTAGGCAATACACAGTACACACACACACATATACATATATACACAGGCAAACACATATATAAGTTGGTTTCTTAAAACTGTTATTTGATTGTACCTTTTTAATCCAAGGCTTGGCATTTAATTTACCAAATGTCTCCTTTCTCACCTTATTCTTTTAAGCACATATGTATATCTGACACTCACAGGAGCAACCCATAGAGTGGGAGTATGCAAATTCGTTTATGACTTGGCTCCCTATCCAGAAACCATTGTAACCCAGAAATGTGAAATTACCTAACCAGTGCTTGTCTTGTGGCTTCTGCCATAGATTGAGGAAATCTAGCCAGCAGCTGACATGTTTCAGGCATTTGCCCTGTTAGTTACATACACCCAAGAACCACCCTGTTCTTATCGTCCTTCTGCTTCCTAGAAATGTGTTTAGAGAGGATGTTCTGGGAAAAAAGTGTGTGCATGCATGTATGTGTGTGTGCGCTCGTGCATATGTGTGTGTGCATGTGTGTATGCATGTGTGTGAATGTGTGTGTATATGTGTGTATGCATGTGTATGCATGTGTGTCTGCATATGTGTGTGTATATGTGTGTGTGTATGCATGTGTATGCATATGTGTGTGTGTGTTGGGATGCTGCTGGTGGTTGGGAATGTAGCTCAGGGGTAAAATTCTTGTCTAACCTGTGTGAACATCTCTAGCAGTGGTTATCAACCTTCCTAATGCAGTGACCCTTCAATACAGTTCCTCATGTTGTGGTGACCTCCATCCCCAACATAAAATTATTTTTGTTGCTGTTTTATAACTGTAATTTTGCTACTGCTGTGAATTGTAATTTAAATAGCTGTGTTTTCCAATGGTCTCAGGCGAGCCCCGTGAAAAGGTCAATTTGATTCATAGGTTGAGTTTTCAAAGGGTTTGAACCCATAGGTTGAGAACCATTGTTTTATAGGGTTCTTCTATCCAACACCAAATTCCCCTAAAGGGGAAAAAATGAACACTTTTTTTCCTTTTTCAAAGTTTATTTCTTTTGTTTTTGAGATGAATTAAAAGCACATTTTTTTCTTTTCCCACAGAAAGATGTGCGGCCTTGAATTTATTTCTTTCACTTGTTGCCTGTATATACAAGATGAAATAGCAGTGTGAAGGGGCACACTGGGCCGAGGTCCAGAAGGCTGGGTGTGCTAGGTTTTGACCAGTGAACTCTAAGTTAAGTCTGCTCAGAACCACTCAAGGCACCAGGCCCACATCGTGACACATTGTAGCTCTTGTCTTCTTGGGAAAGAACCTTCCAGAAGCATGGCCACTTTCTTCTCTTTGTTCCCACTGCTTTTGTTTGATGTTAGGGCCAGAGCAGAGTACAACAGAAGAGGAAGAGGTGTTGATCAAGTGTGTGGGGTGAATTTATTTCTGTTTTCAATTCTTAGCTTCTCCCTTTGCCTTGGTCTCTGACAGGGACAGCGGCACATGAGATCAGTGACTCTTCCCTGCCCTGCATCCTTGGGGTACAGCTCATCCATGTATCCTTGGGCATCGGAAAGCAAATGTGTATTTTCCAGTAATCCAGTAGAAAGTTAAATTTTGCTGAAGGGCCTTAAGAACCATGGCCTTGCCAGTTAAGTACAGAGCTTCCTGCTTGGGTACAGGGACTGCTGCATACTGTTCCCTCTGTGTTGGACAAGCTGCACTGTAAGACAGAACAGTGTAGTTATGTGGAGGGTTTTTGTGTTATCGTTTGGAAGGGGATGAACATGGGCTCAGCAGGAGTGTTGTGATGGCACCAGCCCTCCTGGTTTGCCATTTCTTCATCTAACTAGGATGTTTGATTAGATGGTTTCCTCAGACCCTCACCGCTAGCATGAGCTTGACTGTCAGTCTGAGAGTGAGTTCCTGTGACCTGGACAAGTGAGAAATACAGTTTAAGAATTCTAGAATTCCTGTAGGTAATATTTAGATCTACTCCAGAGGACAGTATCTTTTCTTTAGAGTCACACTTCTCTCTCTCTTTTTTTTTAAATATTTGTTTATTTATTATGTATGCAGTATACAGAAGAGGGTACTCGATCTCATCATAGATGGCTGTGAGCCACCATGTGGTTGCCTGGAATTGAATTCAGGACCTCCAGAAGAGCAGTCAGTGCTCTTAACCTCTGAGCCATCTCTCCAGCCTTGAGTCACACTTTTCTAATGCCCTTCATAATCTTAAAATTACATGTTCATAGAGATTTCATTTAATGATAGCAACTAAAAAAGTAGAAGGAAATTTTTCTTTTACAATTTTTAATTGATTTTTTTTTTCCTGCTCCCTCGGTATACATTCATGGAACATGGTACTGGGTTCATACTCCCTTGGTGTACATTCATGGAACATGGTACTGGGTTCATACTCCCTTGGTGTGCATTGATGGAGCATGGTACTGGGTTCATATTCCCTTGGTGTGCATTGATGGAGCATGGTACTGGGTTCATACTCCCTTGATGTGCATTCATGGACCATGGTACTGGGTTCATACTCCCTTGGTGTACATTCATGGACCATGGTACTGGGTTCATACTCCCTTGGTGTACATTCATGGACCATGGTACTGGGTTCATACTCCCTTGGTGTACATTCATGGACCATGGTACTGGGTTCATACTCCCTTGGTGTACATTCATGGACCATGGTACTGGGTTCATACTCCCTTGGTGTACATTCATGGAACATGGTACTGGGTTCATACTCCCTTGGTGTACATTCATGGAGCATGGTACTGGGTTCATACTTCCTTGGTGTACATTCATGGAACATGATACTGCGTTCATACTCCCTTGGTGTACATTCATGGAGCATGGTACTGGGTTCATACAGATTGATATGGTTCCCACCTCCTTCCACACTCCTACCTGCTTCTGTTAACTCCCTTTGCTTTTCTAGACAATTTCATTTCTATTTTCATGTCATATATATATATATGCACAACTTTATCTTTGTATATGAAATCAAGGAAATGTGAGCGAGAAAATACATGGCAATACTTGTTAGTCTTCCTCAATCTGTCTTAATTAATATAATGTGACTGTCTCTGGTTGCATTCATTTTCTTGCAAATGGCGTGACTTCCTTCTTCTTTATAGCTGAAAACTGTTTCATTGTGGGGCCAGTGAGGTGGATAAAGGTACTTACTGGTCAGGCCTCATGGAGCCTCCTGGATCCCATGGTGAAGAGTGAGAACCAACCCCAGAGAGCTGTCCCCTGTTCTTCATAGACACACCATGTGACCATGTGTGCCTACACTTATACCGTGCTCACACACACACATGCACACATACATATGCACACACACCCCTGCATGCATGTGCACACATGTGCACATACAATAATCATCAATAAAGTTTTAAAAACTTGCGTGGTATACATATACTATATTTTCTTTATCCATTCTGCTGATGGACACCTATGTTAATTCCATAGCTTGGTTGTTGCAAATGACACTGCAGTAAACATTTATGTTCAAGTATTTGGGATATGTTGTCTTGAGGTCCTTTGAATAAAATAGCCAGAAATAGTCTACGTATGTTCTAGTGACTTCTTGAATTTTATTAATATGATTATAATATCTTCCATTTCATCTCTAATTTTAGTCTTCTTATTCTTTTGTTCAGTAAGTTTGGTTAAAAGTTTTGTTAGTCTTGTTTATTTTTCAAATAACAGACTCCTTGTTTTGTCTGGTATCCTTTCCTCCAAACCTCACATAAAGGGAGGATAATCTAGGCAAGGTGAAAAATGATACATGTCAGTACCACCAACACCTTTGTAGGCCCTGTGTCAAAACTTCTAGAGGCTGACCTCAGGGTTTATTTTTCTTACACATTTAAATACAGTAAAACTCTGGAAAAAGTTTTTTTTTTTCTTTTCTTTTCCATGTGACAGTTATCAAAACAAAGTTTTGAGCATGGCTACATAGGAACTCTCTAGCAAAGTCATAAATGACCTTTATAATAAGAATGAGTTCTATTGCCTAATAAACAGAACTTGTGGCTAGGGCCTAAGGAAGAAGGAGTGTAATAAGCAAAAGATAGATTCTATTGGTGGAGGTTGCAAAGTGTATGGACCTCTTTCATAAGCATGGGTTCTATTCACTGAGAGACAAAGCTCAGGAGGGGAGCCTCAACCAGGCCTAGAATCGGGGGCTTCTAGGACCGCCGGCTCCATAGAATAGCAGAAAGATCAGCAGGATGTTAGACACCATCCACTCCAGCCTTCCTGGTGACGGCGTCAGTCATTTCCTTCCTTTGAAGGAGATGGCCTAGACCTGCATGTTTAACAAGCCTGTTTGCTTCCATTCTTTTTAAAGCTGTGTCTCCTGTACTTGCTTTATTCATCTTTCATCCCCTCTCCCCTTTCTATGGCAGTGGTTTTTGCCCTGATGTTAATTTTTTACATTAACAAAATGTTTGGGGTTTAGATTGACCTTGTTTAGTCCAAGGCCATAAGATGAAACATTTGCCTTTAGCTAGTAAGCTCTGATATTTTCAGCGCGGGCATTTATAGCTATTAGGGGATTGCTATGACTCTATCATAGAGAGGTTGTGGTATGCTGTATTTTCATTTTTGTTTAATTCTAGGAATTTATTAATTTCTTTGGTGGTTCATTCATTGCAAATGCTTACCTAAAAGACTACAGGATGGGACTGAAAAGACACCTCAGTCAGGAGAGTGTTTGCTTCACAAACACGATGACCTAAGCTTGATTCCCTGAACCTGTGCTTAAAAGAAAAGCCGGGTGTAGTGGTACCCATGTTTGTTTCCTAGTGTTGCGGAGGTAGGCATAAGCAATTCCTAGGGTTCACTGGCCAGTCAGGTTAGCTTGCTTGGTACATTCCAGTCCAGTGAGAGACTCTCTTTCTTAAAAGAAAGGCAAAATGTAAAGGGGTAAATGGTTACTTGAGGAATAATGACTAAAGTTGTCCTCTGTCCCTACATATACATGCATGCACACAAGTGCACAGGCACCAGAAAACACACACACACACACACACACACACACACACACACACACAGACATTTGTTGGTTAATTTTGTTTTAATTTTTAACCTTTTGAGACAAGGTCTGTAATTTGTAACCAGGATGGTCTCAAACTTGTGGTATTCCTGTTTCTGACTTCCAAATGCTGAGGGTATAGGTGTGCACCAACCATCATGCCTAACAAAAATTCATCATCAATACTTTCCCTCAATTATACCAGTTGGCCGCAGCCTGCTTGGACAATGAAAAAAACATAGAATATTGCTTGAGAATCTGTAAGAGTGTTGAAGCAGAGCTAGGTCTGGGCTTCCAGAGTTCTGAGAGTGGAGCTGACAGTAAACACAACAAAACTGAAACACACAGAAAACACAAGAGACAGAAAAAAATGAAACCAATGACAAGATGGACAAGGACAAGACAAGAAGCCAGTCCAAGAACCTCAGGTGGGTGGTGCAGCGTCTTGGTTTTGGCCCTGGAGAGAAGAATATTGGGATCTCATCAAATCCCTCTTTATCTCAGATTGGGATCCCAATAGAAACGAATGTCACAGAAAATTATTTTGCCTTACCAAGGGAGGCCTCTGTAGATGCTTTCTGTTTTTCTCAGCATGACAGTTCACTTTAATAGTCCATGAAACAAAAAGCAAGGCTCAGACCCTTGGAATGTGGCAAGAAGGAGACCTCCTGAGGCTTCCTTCGGCCATGAAGAGCTGCCTTTAGGATTGCGTTGCTGGTCTGATATTACTGGGGCCTCCAGAAAATGTTAATTCCACCAGGTAAGAATAGGACCACTGCCATAGTTTTTGAGCCAAATTGAAAGTGAGCTTTATTAAATACTGGCCAGGACCATGAGTGCTGGTCAGGTCCATACCTAAGACTCATGCTCAGAATATGGTGCTGAATTACTTTTAGTCAGTGGCTTATAAGAACAAAACCTTATAAGCTACCTCCTTCCCGCCTTTGTTCTGCCAGAGGCAAGCATACATCCTGACATACTTCCCATCTATATACCTCCTGCTTATGTGTATCAAGCACATAACCTATGCAGCTGGAGCAACCAAACTTGTATATGAACAGTAGCCCTGAGCATTCTGGGAAGTTTACCTTGGGCAAGATACAGGTTAGAAGCATTTTTGTTTTATAGATCTCTTAACACAGATTTAAAACATAGTGTTAGCCATCACATTAGGGGCAGGAAGCTATTGCCACACCTTTCCCAGCTCTCTGCCTGTCTATTCCACTGTGGAAAGTTTAGTGGCCCAAAGAGGCCCTTTAGAATGTGCCAGCCTCTTTCCTTTTGTTACATAGAGCTCACCGGAGATGATCACTCAGACACAGTGCATCGCCAATTGAAAGGCTATATATCAGCTGACTGGGACCACACCCAAGGGTTTGGGGACCTAAGTGTGGCCACAGGGTTTTAAAGGCAGAGACCTCTTCCAATCATCTCAATTGGCGACCATAAGGGGATCTTTACAGAGTGAGTAGTTTGAAGCAAGCAGTTTTAAGAAAAGCTAAGAGGTTGGCCAGGAGGCGAGTTCTGCACAAACAGGCAGCTAAGATAAACCATTAGCTGGAGAATGTTCCATACAAACAAGCAACTTTAACCGGGGCTATGATAAGTTAGTAGGGTCTTCTGACCTTTGGTTCCTAGATAGAACTGGGTAGTTTTCCACAGGATTCTCCATCAAAGATCTCAGACTGTAGTTGAACCTGAAAATGACCTCAACAAAAATACAAAACAGAGGAATCTCTTGCACTGTCTTGCCCCATTATTCTTGGACTCCTGTTTATTTCTTTTCTTTCCAGAAGACCCACAGAGCATTCCTTTGGACTTCCCAGTCTTTCAGATAGTTGAAAATACAACACTGGATACTACTTTCCTTTCTATCAACGTATAATCTTGCTTAGAAAAATTACAGTAATTTTTCTCCAGAAATAATTTTCCAAAACAGAAGGAACAAAGGGAAGAAAAAAAAAAAGACATTAAGCACACCTTTTGATAAATCTCTTCCTACAAAGCAACAAAATCCAGACTCAGTGCAGATGTTTCTGAGAAAATGGGACTAATATACAAATAGTTAAAAATGAACAAATCATCAAGAAAGAGATAATAACTCATGAGCCAAATGGGCAAAGCATCTGAGCAGGCTGCTTCCAACTGGCTAGTGAGTTCATGAAAAGATAAGCTGGTTTTAATTACTGTCTTAATTAGAGTTTCTATTGCTGTAAGGAGACACCATGACCAGAACTCTCATAAAGAAAACCATTTTATTGGGGCTGGCTTACAATTCAGAGGTTTAGTCCATTATCTCATAGTGGGAAACATGACAGCACACAGGCAGACATGGTGCTGGAGAAGGAACTGAGAGTTCTACATCTGACTGGCAGGCAGCAGGAAGAGAATGCCACAATTAGCTTGAGCATTTGGTACTTCAAAGCCTGTCCACAGTGATACACTTTCTCCAATAAAGCCACGCCTACTCCAACAAGACCACACTTCCTGATAGTGCTGCTCCCTGGGAGCCTGTGTCTGCTAACTGCCATGATGACTCCCAACATTTTTGCCCTTTTCTTCTCTGTATATACCCCTTCCTCCTGTCAATGTTCCAGTTTTCTTGGATGTGAGGATGTTACCCATCACAGCCACCTTTGGCCCTGTTTTCTTTGAGAATATGTTAGTTGCTTGCCTAGAGAGTAACCAGCCTGGCTGAGCTCATGCAAGCCTCTGGGTCTCTAGTGCACATGTGACCAAGTTCTTGGAAACAAATGCTGGGTGAAGTGCCCACTGAGATGCTGTCTTCTTGCCCAGAGCTATAACCATGGAATCCTGTGGAAAACCACCCAATATCCTGACAGATCTACTAGTATCCTTTATTGCCTGTACCCTCTGTCTGCTGACTAAGTGAGGAAGAAGCAGGGGGCTGAAGAAACTAGGACTTCCTGCCCAAGCAGGAGGTTGGAAGTGGTTCCTCTTATCTCCCACTGAGCAGTAAGCCTGACTCATCTGGTTGGAGTACCACAGACTGCGTGATTGGGAATCGCTTACAATCTCATTCTGTTACAGTGTAAGAATTTTTCCCATGACATGCCAAGGAATGTAAGTGACGTCACATACAGACTCAGACACTCCAAGAGGAAGTTATTTTCACCACGGGAGAGAAAATCAGAAGTGATGACTGATGGGTTTAGCTGAGGCCTGGCTGAATGGGAAGGAGGGGATGAGCAGCTACGGTTCTTGCCACCTGGCCTTGTTCCCTTGCCAGACTGGCCTGGTTTGTGGTGAAGCCACTCTGCAGAATATCTCCCCATAGGCAAATGTTGGCAAAACCTCTGAGTGTACAACCAATTTCAGCAGTGTGGGGGTAATGTGGGTGTTTCCTGGAAGTGTGTGGTGGGCTCTCTAGACTGCCCATGGAGGCAGCTTGCCAACATAATACTTGGGGAACATGGAGAGAAGGTGCCAGCAAGCTACGTCAATACAAACTCCTCATGACAGTTTCTGTGCCTCAGTTAAGCCAATGACAGGATGGAGGCCATTTTTATTCATGCTATTTCTGATTCAAAAAGCTGAATGTTTGCCTGTTGAACAGAATTGGAAGGCCTTCAGTGAGAGGAAATGGCTCCCCAGAAAGCAGGGAGAAGAAGGAAATATAGGTAGCATCCTGTGGACCCCACCTTTTGTTTCCTCAAGCAAAGCCTGGCTTTGAGTGACTTCAGTGATCATATTTCATGTGTCATACATTTGAAACATGATGGTGACTCATTCAAGTACATTTAGTTACTGTTTTTTGCAGGTATGTGATTTATATATCACATCACCACAGGTATCATTTCTCAGGAGAAATCCATAGTGTTTATTGAGGTAGGGTCTCTCATTGTAGCATGGAGTTCACTAACTTGACTGGGTTGTCTGGCCATCAAGCCCTACTGATCCCTCTATCCAGTGCTGGGGTGGCATTCACATGCCACCATGGCTGGCTTTTTAAAAATGTGTATGTAGGGAATGAAAATGCTCATGCTTTCATGGAATACATATACTCATTTATCTCCTCAGCCCTGCACAGATGTTCTCATGTCCTGCTCCTGTGAGCTGGGGACAGATGTGTCTTGATCTATATGTAGATGGTGCTGTGTAGACTGCAGTTTCTCAGTACTGCCTGAACCCTGTTGCATCTTCTAAAATAATCATAAATTATCAAATAATTCTTAATCTATGTATTACCATGTGTCTCATGGCTTTGCCTGTGTTCCATTACATCTTGCTCTCAGGCAATGTCTGCTCTGAACCTGCCTTTCTACCCCTCTATATTTCTTGTGGATTTTTTGTCTGGCTACATCTTGTCTTGCCATAGGCCAAAGCAGCTTCTATACTAACAAGTGGTAGTGACACATATTCACAGTGTACAAAAAGACCATCCTACAGTATTTCCCCTTCCCTCTCTAATTAATAAAGTTTTAACTTTAACCTAGTAAAATTACATATAACAAAACAGTTATCAAGCAATAAATACAGTTACAATATCTAGTCTATTTGTATTTGACAAAATTAGAGAAAAATATCATTTGTCCTGAAATTTCATACCTAATTTACCTCTTATCGTGACTAAGGAAAACTATAATTATAATTATCTAGTATTCCACTCCATCAAAGATCCCAGAAGAATATAATAATATCTGGCTAAACAGGAAGGACATTGCAGGCAACTTCCAAAATTCTAGAAATGACAGAGGTATCTGGCTGCCTGGATACTCACACAAAGTTCTGCAAGGTTGAGGCCTACAGGTCTAGAGTCTCTGGCATACTTTTCAGTGATGCAGGAAATTTGAAGAACTTTTCTACCTACTTTGGCAAAATTTATCAGTTGTTTTTCTCTGTGTCCTGTAGAATGTCTGGCAGTTTTTTGTTTTTTGTTTTTTTTTTTTGTTTGTTTGTTTTTTTTTTCTGTGAAGCAGGAACCTGAAGGGCTATCTTGCCTTGTTTTGGTGAAGTTCAGTGGTTATTTTCCTATTGGGTTCTGAATGTCCAGTTTATACAGCATATTGTCAAGCAGTCAAGGCAACAGCAGATTCTTGCCCAAATGTCTAGACTTTTTCAGATTGTAAGCAAACTCCATAATAAGTTTCTTTGATGTCCATTATCTTCTTTGAAGTAATTGGTGCTGCCAGGAGCAGACATTTCTCACTGCCATAAAAAGTCTTAGATTATTAAACATATTAAATGCCATATTCTGTGGATCTTTGAAGTGTTTGAAGATTACCTATCTATCTAAAATACATCTTTGATATCTTGAAAACCTAACCCTAACCCTAACCCTAACCCTAACATGAGTATAAGTTTGACTAATACATATGACTATTAATTTGTATTTTTTATTTATACATTATATTTTCAGTGAGCCACATAAACATAATACCCTAAACAAGAATAGAAATATACATAACAAAATTTAGATATTTTTGGACTAAAGTAGATTCAATAATCTACACTTATTAAAAATTATTTTTATAGTATATCCATTTTTAAATAAAAGCAAACATTGATAAACAATAATTTGAGAATTTGAATATAGCTTTTCATAGCACTTCCTGCTGATTTGAGGCACTGACAGTATTATGAGGATCCTGAGAAACTTTAGAATTATGGTGAAGTCTTGACTGTAGTGGTCTGTGAGGCTGCATCATCTCAGTCAGTTGTCTTGAAGCTTTTCTATATGTTGGATCATCTGGTCCATCACTCCCATTGGAGACTTCTCAGGGATCTTTCTTGATGGAACCATTTTAACCTGGAAGGAATCCACAGCTTATCATCTTCTTTGAAAACAAAAGCAGAACCTCTTTTCCAGAGCAACATATCCTTAGACCCAAACTTAGAATTCAAAATAACACACACACACATAGAGGCATGCATGCACGCAAGCATGCACATTGTTTTAACTTAGCAGTCCCCACAAATGTCTTTCTACAGTTAAAAATCCCAAAGACAACACAATATCATACAGTATCCAGACTGTCTGTGTATTTTCCATCTTTGCATGGCTTTTATTACTCTAGTTCTTTTTAAAAGACTTTCTCTATGCTTTCCTTTCTCTCTCAAGCCTACCTATATTTTTAAATGTCTTGAAGCCAGTTCAGAGGTTTTTTTTTTTTTTTTTTTTTTTTTTTTCCTCCATCTGAAACTGTCTTTACTGTATATCTGTAATCCTGTTTTGGCCAGGAGAGTTTTTAACCTGTTAAGCTAAATGGCTAGAACCAAAGAGCACTTTGGTTGCTGACTCCACTCTACTTGGCTTTTCAACGTGGTACAGTTACCAACAAAGTCATGCTTACCCCCCCCCCATTCTGGGAAGCAGTATTAAATAGAATGGAGCTGTGTTTAAACCTTGTCTGTGCTCCCAAGTCCACAGACAGTGGCTGGGAGAAGCCTCTTTGTACTGTAGCCTGTGGTAGACTGAACATGAGTTTGCCATGTTGCTGTTGAAGCCTGCCATGGCTTGGGGGAGGGGACACATCTCTCTGTACCTCAGTCCATACATAATAAAGGACATGGACTAGGAAGCTGCTCTTGGCTCTGTTTTAGAATCTTTTTTAAAAGCTCTCTCAGGTTTTAGGTGGAAATTTTTGCCACAAAGTTTGGGCTCCATTTGTAGACAGAAGTTTCTTGGTCTCACCCAGCCCTGTGGCAGCTTATAAAATAATCTCTCAGAGGCTTCATTTTAATTACAAACTGTTTGGTCTATGGCTGAGGTTTCTTGCTAGCTAGCTCTTACATCATAAATTAACCCATAATTATTAATCTATGTATTGCCATGTGTCTTGTGGCTTTATCTGTGTTCCATTACATCTTGCTCCCAGGCATTTCTGCCCCAAATCCATCTTTTTTCCCCTGTATCTCTCTTGAATTTTCCGACTGGCTATCTCCTGTCTTACCCTATGTTTCTTCTCCCTGTATCTCTGTTGGATTGCTTGCCTAGCTTATATCCTGTCTTGCCATATGCCAAACCACCTTATTATTAACCAGTGGTAGTAACACATATTCATAGCATACAGAAAGACCATCCCACAACAGTGCTGTGTTTCTAACTGCTTTTCTGGCTGAGATTATGTATTCATGCACATGATTTGCAGAGTTCCCCAGGTTGGTAGGGAGACCTACTAGAACATGCTTTGGTTGCCAGGCAGGTTCCCATCTATGTGCTTCACCTGTTTTATAGCATCATGTGCTTCTGAGACAAATGTACCACACCCATCCTGGATTGTTTTCCTTCTGCCCTCTTTTGAAATGACAGGTGATTTTGTTGTTTATTTCAGGCTGATCCTTGCTCGTAAGGCTTAGGCTTCAATGAAGTCTCATATTGATGTGATTTAAGGGATTGGACATGTGTTTTGCTATTGCTTCCAAATGCTTACCCTCTTGGGCATTTGGCATGGCAGCTTTCCTCTTTCATCTGTCAGCTCTTCCAACCATGTGGGTTATTAGTTGTATGCTGGCTGCTAGAACTAGAGTAATAACACTATCACTGTGTGTGTGTGTGTGTGTGTGTGCGCGCGCGTGTGCGTGTGCATGTGCATGTGCATGTGTGCATTTATAAAATGGGGCTGAGTGGGTTAGAAACAGGAGCCTGATGTTTCTGGCTGAAGTTGCACTGATGCTATCTTTGGTTAAGGCTGTGGTTATGCCTGGAGGCCAGGAGTTAACAAGAGTGGCTGCTTAGATAAGCTGGGGTGCTTTGGAAATACTGATCATCTTTCCTCTGGATGGGATGAAGCAGGGCATCTCTAGGTGTTGCATGCACTTGGAGTCTGAACCTGCAGTTGAAAGTTAAGCAGTAGACACGGAGGCAGAGAGGGAGGGGTGTCAATCATTCCTTCACAGCACTCTATTTAGGATTGCTTCAGTTCTGCTCGTAATCTCCTGATTGGGACCCATCATATTTTAGCCTACAAACTTACATCAGCATCTCCTAAATTTTCCTGTAGATTCAAATTAGCTGAGACTTTGTTAAAGTCTAAATGTTGATGAGGCAGGTCTAGGGCACAGCCTTAGAGTCTGTATTTCCAACAGGCTCTGAGGTGTGACCAGGAAGACCACACTCTAAGTAACAAGAGTCTATACTGAAGCATTGATAAGAAGCAATGAAAACTTCAGAGTAAACAAATCATGCAGGATTCAGACGATGGATCTGTCTTTCTGATCTGTTTTTCTATGCGTGTTATGTACGTGTATTTGTTCATGTATGTTAATGCATCTGTGTGTGGAGGCCAGAGATGAACCTCAGCTTTCTTCTTTGGTTTGAAGACAGTATATCTCACTGTACTTGGATGTCACTGATTTGGTAAGAATTGGATGGCTAGTGAGCCCCACAGCCCTTTTTTTAAAATGCAAATTGTCACATTGATACATACTTGTATGTTTTACCAGCAGGTTATAACCAGCTTTTTTCATACCCTTATTAACAGTAGAGCTAAAAGGTGTTATCGCTACACATTAATAATACATAACAAAAGGATTCATAATGACATTTTCATATACACATATATTTTGATTATATTCACATTATTATTTTCTCTTGTCCCCTTTTTATTCCCAAGGTTTCCTATCATTATTTTCAACAGGTCCTAATAATTTTTTTGGTGGGGGAATGATTCTCTCTCTTCTAGCAACTATTATTGTCTATTACATCATCAGGGAGGGATGGCCTCTACCCCTATTGTAGATTGGTAATCAGCTCAATTTTGTGTAAGTCTTATTTTGACTTATACAGGTTTGAGAGAGCTCACAGATGCAACAGCCATGTCATACCCAGAAGAGAGTTTTCTAAAACAGTCTACTCATTCATTTACCTCTTATATTCTTTCTGCTTCTATGCATTGGTGTTCTCTGAGTCTGGGGGAGGAAAATGATATATATGTCATATATAGAGAGTGATATAGATGTTGCTGTGCATTTAGCAGTCACTTATTTTCAGTACTTTGACTAGTAATGAACTTCTGAAGGACCTTCTGACTACTTTAAAAAGAAGCTTCTGAAGCCAAAATGGAGAGCAGCACTGACCTGTGGAAGTAAAGATGGATATGGAGAAGGCAATTTGATGGGCATTTAGCAAAACTATAGTCGTAGGTCTTAAACTAGGTCCTGCCTATGACCATCTCAGGCACAGGCTTTCGACCAAGTTTATAATACCAAGAATGAATTCCCTTCTGTAGAGTGAACAGGCCTTCAATCTAGTCAGAAAGTAATTGGTTGTCTCTATAACAGCC
Organism: Sigmodon hispidus; assembly: GCA_004025045.1. Taxonomy (NCBI): domain Eukaryota; kingdom Metazoa; phylum Chordata; class Mammalia; order Rodentia; family Cricetidae; genus Sigmodon; species Sigmodon hispidus. The sequence goes on along the minus strand of PVIH01004950.1, from coordinate 7,631 downwards.
ATGCCATTATTACACTAGTGGATACATTTTATCTGTCTAGCCCATAGCATGCACAACCCAAAGACTTCTGGTGATGTCTCCCTCATCAACCTGCATAGCACCTTCTGGTCCTATACAATCTGACTAGTGTGAAGGCTTCCCTCTCATTCCAACTTAATTTCTCATTGTTCTGTGTCCAGAGCATGTAATGTTTTTAGCAATAAGATTATCATCAAACTCTGGTGTATTGTTTGAGGAAAAATCAGAGGCATCCCTAATCAGTATCTCACAGGGAGATAGGCCACTGTGTGATAAGAACCTGTGGATTCCTGGAACAGCCCTATCAGCCAGAGAGTAATCCTATTCAAACTCCTTTTCAATTTTGATATTTTTTAAGTAGCCTGTTCCCTCATGGATTTTTCATACAGCCTTAATTTGAGTTGACTCATTCACTCTTCAATCCTCTCCCCATATCCTAGACTCCTCTATCTCCACTTAAACCTTTATGCCTTCAACATTACCTTTCTCGCTTTCACGTCAGATATGCTCTAACCTCTCCTCATGTTTTATACTGGAAATAACCTTTGATAAATGCTTCACATATTTAATTGATGAAAAATGATATTCTTATGCTTTAGTTTGCATTTGCTTGAGTATTGGTAAAAATCACTTATGTTTTGTCAGGTACCTTCCTTGGGGGAAAGACAGAGAACACTAAACCCCATTTTCATTTTTTTCTTGGATGTTTTCCTCTTGCTTATCATTTGAAGTGTTCTTTAGACATGGAGGGAATGAGCTCTATGTTTCAGATGCAGATATCATCTGCTCACTTTTCATTCGCCTTTTAGAGATTAAAAATCAATTTCCTTTATTTGTTCATTAATTTTTGTTTGCTTTTGTGCTTAGGAAGGCTTTGCCTCCTGATTTCAAATGCATATTTCTTATATTTTTGTCTAGCTTATTATGGCTTCACTTTTTCATTGACTTTTTAATCCCTTTGGTAATTTGTGTGTGTGTGTGTGCGCATGCACACACACACACATAAGGTAAACAAATTTGATGGTTTTGTGAATCAAGCTGAAGACAAAGACCTTTGAATGATATAATTCTTAACCTGTAAATTCCTTTTTCAGATATTGGAAAGAAAGCATTGCAGCTGTATTTGGAGGTTAAAAGCTTCACTTCCTGTTTGATCTTGGATGTAAAGGGATGGTAGTGTTCTTGAGACCCTGTTGTCTGTGTAGACACCGAAACTTTCCAAGCCTCTTCTGCTTCCTGTTGCAATGGGGCTTAGGGCATGTCCCTTAGCTGCCCTGCTCTTACTGTGCCTCCCTCATTGCCCCACACCAGCTGCATTTCCCCATTTGCCTTCCCATACTCTGCCTCTTCCATCTGGGATCTCTCCCCCAGCTGCACTTTCTCTGACTGAATCTCCACCAGCTGTCTCTCTCAGTGCCCGCTTCCCAGAGCTCCTGTTCAGCTGCCGTTGTTTATGAGAAGAACTTTAGCACCAGCTATGTGTCTTCTGCTCACTGACACCTTATCCAGGCAGTTACAGCAGCTTCCTTACCTGCTCTGCCTGAGTCCCGGAGTTTAGGACACAACAGTTTTATAGGGCAGCCTCCAGGACTCTCTAACTGCATCTTTATAATGGCTACCTGCTCTGCTACATACAGGCTTGCACCTGTGCCCTTTGGGTGAGTTCAGTGATGGCCTGGTTGTTCTCAACTGTATAAGATATGTAGAAAATAGGATAGATCTTGTTCTCTTACTTTTATGAGCACCAAGTTGACAGAGAGTTATTTGGCTCTTGTGAAGGTTCATTCTTTTGAATGTTCGTGAGAATCTAGGAATCAGAGGTTTAGAAACACACTAATAAAGCTGCGTTTTTATTTTTGGAAATCACATGTTTTTCCTGTTAATTTCCCCTGGCAGGCTGTTTAATATGACAAGAGCAGCATCATATTAATAAACAGAGCATTGGGTTTCCCATCAGAAGTGCTCTGTCTGAGTCCTGGCATTGCCACCATGCAGCTGTGTGACCTCGGGTAATTCACTTAACCTCTCTGTTTGACCAGACCTTAGAGGGACTCTTTTTGTCCTAGAACAGCCACCATCAGATCACTGAGAGAATGCTGCCTGGCACTTGCCTGCCTGAATGCTGTGAAAAGTTGCATTTATAGTATCTGTGAGTCCACATCTTCAATTTAACCATTCACACAGAAGTCAGACAGAGCAGGTGGTGGATAGGAGTGTAGGAACATAGAAACCAGTGTGTGGCTGTATTACTCTTTCCTTTCTCCTGTTTCAAAGACCCAGGAAGATTGTTTTCTGTCTCCTAAAACCTCTTACTGAATAGTGTAATGATTAAAAAGTTCTAAAACATCTAGATTGTGATCATTTACTATTTCAATGTTTTTGAATTTTTGTAAAAAAAAAAAATTCTTAAAATGGTCCATGTAACTTTTATGATACAGATGTGTAAGTTCATTTTCATGTAGATATTTTTGGCCATAGACATTCTTCCCCATGCTACAAGGAGCCACAAGAAGACAATAAGAGAGAAGGAGAGGGCTTCATGGAAGAGGTGACATTTGAGCTGGGTATTGAAGCATGAATAGGAGTTCCCTTTATGGGAAAAGAACATTGTGGGCTTGCAAAGGTTGGACAGAGTGAGGGGAAGTCTGTATTCAGCTCAGGTAAGTGTGGATTCTTAGGCTAGACTCACCTTCCTCTTTCTACCTAATGACAAATGGAGGTAGATTTCTGCCAAAACCTAAGGTATATTTTTTTGTATGTGGGGTATGTGTGTGTGTGTGTGTGTGTGTGTGTATTTGCTTTTGTGTGTGCAGGTGTACCCGCAGTTGTATAGGCACGTGTGTGTTCATTCATGTAGAGGCTATAAACAAGGATGCAGCAAAATCACTGAAATGGACTTCACACAGATAGGAAGAAGGGTAACTGGAAATAATGAAACTGCCATGTGGCTGTCTCAAGATAATAGAGACTAGCCAGAGTCATGTGGAAGAGGCCAAAGCAGCCATGGCCATCTCTCAGGGAAAGAGAGAATAGTAAAAAAAAAAAAAAAAAAAAAAAAAAAAAAAAAAAAAGTGGGGAAAGCCTTGCTAACTCTTGCCAGGTTTGTGGGGGAGGGGGTGGGGATTGCAAACTGAAATCACCTGGAAGTTTAGGGTAGTGGGGGAGGAGGAAGTGTGTGGGTCTGAAGAGCCAAGTGTCTTTGATTTGTGTATCAGGTCTGCGTTGTTAATAGGGACTGACGGAACCTGGGGGTTAGCAGAGGACTTTGATGTGTATTATAGGTATATGCTGATTGAGAACGGGGCACCTCCTTAGTCAGCTGTACGGAGAGATAAGAGCTGATGGCTCTTCCTGCCAGACAGAAATCCCTGTCACAGGTTCTGAGAAATGCTGAGTGTAGGCTTTTATTTATCTACACGTAGTCCTGTTCCCTGTCAGAATTCAGCCTGCTATGAGCCAAGACTGTCATTTGAGGACTTATCAGTGGCATTGCCTTTCTTGGGGCTTGGGACCTAATGGCACCCAGATGTTGACATCAGGTATGACATCGGGTATTTTTCTCAGGCACTAAAGCCCAGTGAATCTGTTGCTGATGGGGCTACTCCAACCAGCTTGCTCTGGGGACCCTGTCTTTACCACCAGAGTTCTGGAGTAATAGGCAGGCTGCCATGTCCAATGTTAAGTGGCTTCTGGAGATCTCAGCTTTGATTTTTACACTCAGATGCCAAGTTCCTTACCCACCAAACCATCTCCCTAGACCACTTGGAAGTTTTTGTTGTTGTTGTTGTTGTTTTAACCTTTTCAAATGATAACTAGTTTTCTATGTGGCTTCCAAGATTGATAGAGAAACCTGCAGGTATTATTTAGTATGACAGAGTCCTGTTCCTCACTCTAGTTTTCCTATTAGCATAGCAGTCTACAGGCTTCTTTTTCCTGATTAGCTACAAGGCAAAGAAAAAAAAAACCACTGTGATTTTAAATTAGGTTATGATAATAACCTATTGCAAACTTATGCCTCTGTTGTTTCCAGAACTTTGATCACCCTGTATTAGCTTAGACTAAGTTGCCATAGAGATTACAATTTCTTGCTGTTTAGAAGTAATGATGAACCAAGATTTATTTTCTCTATGACATTCTTGAAGACTCTTTGGAAGTGGCTTCAGTTACAACTGGTTTTCATTTCTGTAGTATTGCAAGTCCTGAGTGCTGGGGCTCTAAATCTTGACTATGTTTTGAGTACAGTTGTTATTTTGTTTTGTTAAGACAGGGTCTTAAATAGGCTGGCATCAAATTCACAATTGTATGTGAAGGTGAGCATCCTTCTGCTCTCAAGTGCTAAGTTTATACGCATGTGTCACTGCATCCTCTTTATGTGGGTGCTTTGGATCCTACTCAGGGAGTTGTGTGTGCTAGGCAAGCACTAGCAACTGAGCTATGTCTGAAGCCCCATGTATGCTAGGCAAGCACTAGCAACTGAGCTATGTCTTTAGACCCTGAGAACAGCTGTTTCAGAAGGCTTTTGGTGGCTCTGTGCCTGCTGGATGGTATCCAACCCCACCCCATATTGCCACCTGCTTTGGCAAGGTCAGAACATGTTTCAGGGTTGGGCGGGTCTAAGTGACGTCGCTTAGAGCTGTGGTGCGATGGAGGAGGTAAGGCGAGAATCTTTGACATTATTATGCAGTTTCTTGGAATTTAAAGGTGATTTTTAGAGATAGAGAGAGATGCAGTTTTGGAAAGCCCTGAGGGATGCTCTATACCCCACAGAAGCCTGCCTGAACTTGCACAGGATCCAGTGTTAACTGGGTGATGTGCATTTTATGAAAGCAGCTAGAACATGAATCCAAATTGAGTTTCCACAGCTGAACATGAAGCTTTCCTGTGGATTTCCTGAAGACTGACTGAGGCAGAACAGGGAGATAATGCATTAGATGTGACTGTGACCATGACCTTGGCCTCATCTGTGGGGACGCAGGCTCTTCCGCTACCTGTTTTCTTCCAAAACTAGAGAAATGTATGGAGTATTTTATCAACACCCATGATAGAAATATTTTGCCCACTCCCAGAAAAACAAGGATACTTTCTTTATGAAGCTGTATCAGACATGGGCCCTTGACTATAGGGAGGATGCAATAGGAGACCTGGCTCAACAATGGTCTTTTAATTTAAGAATGATAATTTTTCATGTTTAGCATAAGATGTTATATATTGCAAGTGTCCAACTTATTTTTCAGTTCTAAATAGGTAAATGGCAATATCAGCAACTGTTTCATACATACAGACAGACACACCTACACCCGTACCACCGGCCACACTTTGTTCTCCTTTCACTAAGTGCCCTTTTGAGAAAATCCTTTTACAGAATATCTGTATTTTCCTTGCTTTGTGAAAGGATGGAGTAAGGATAAGGGAGCACCTGAGGCTAAAAGTATGAATCAACACCACACTGCAGGTGTAGGCCCAGTCAGGGTTTTGTATCTTGAGGCACCAGACACACAAAGGCCTTCCAGGATCAAGTTCTCTATTGTCAGCTGCTAGATTATTCTTTCTAAATCTGATCTGCCTGAGAAGGGGCATAGGGCCCTCCTTTCCCACAGCTCTCCTCCCCAACCCTGCCCACCATGTTATGACAGGGGATAATGTGACTTACTGTGCTTCATGTCAGCATCTCTATGAGCCAATGCATTTAAAGGCTGTCATTGGGAGTTGAGTGGGTAGTGGCTGCTGGTAACTTCCTCACAGGCTAGATTGTAAGAAAGTTTCTGTCCTAAAGAATTACCAGTCCTACAGTCATTCATTCACAAATAAATACACAGAGGCTTATATTCATTATAAATGCTCAGCCAGTAGCTCAGGCCTACTACTAACTAGCTTTTACACTTAAACTATAATTCTTATCTATGTTTAGCCATATGGCTGGGTACTATTAGGAGGTATGGCTTTGTTGGAGGAGATGTAGCCTTGTTAGAGGAAGTGAGTCACTGTAGGGACAGGCTTTGAGGTTTCTTATATTCCTATGCACAGGATACCGCCCAGTGTCTCAGTTGACTTCCTATTGCCTGAAAGAGTAAGACTTTCAGCTACTTCTTCAGCACCATGTCTACCTGAACGCTGTTATGTCCAGCCCTGGTGATAAAGGACTGAGCCTCTGAACCATAGGCAAGCTCTCTCAGTTAAATGCTTTCCTTTATAAGAGTTGCCTTGGTCATGGTGTCTCTTCACAGAAACAGAAATCCTGTCCAAGACAACCGCATAAGTGAAAGGAACACTTGTTCAAGTCTCTAGTTCTCAGGGATGTGCAGGCCCTCTGACAGGGGCTTCTGCACACCGAGAGAAGCAGAGCTTCCATGAGTTTCTCTCTCAACCTCTTTCTTATCCTCCCGTACCTGAGAACTGCTCGTTTTCACTGCCTCCTATTTACTGTTCTCTGCCAGATTTTGTGGGGCATGAAAATTATGCAAATTTCAAAGCTGCCTTTGAGAAAAAGATATGCAAGTCAGCACCCTTTGACTCCACTGGAGAACTCATATGGGGAAGGGTAAGTCATAAGTTAGAACAGGAGATTGGTCAAACAGACTAGCAACAGTCAGAAGAGCCTTGGAGATTCTCTAAAGGCATATGGACAGGTGAATTTATTGTGAAAATCCATCTCGGCTATGGGAGGTGCATGTGCCAGCAGGGATTCTTCAAACTTCAGTTTATATGTCAGCTATTTCACGGTGACTCTGTTTGTCTATATCTGCACACCTTAAACACACACACACACACACACCCTTGAAAAGCATGTTTGTTACAATTGGTTTTAACTTTGCATAAGATACATTTTTAAAATTTTGCTTCTATTTTTCTTTACCTGTATGTGTCTGTATCTGCATGTGGGTGTATGCACATGGATGTAGGTGACTGTGGAGGACAGAAGCATTGGATCCCTGGAACTGGAGTTGCAGGTGGCTGTGAGTCTCCTGATGTGGGTGTTGGAACCAAACCAGGTCCTCTGCAAAAGCAGTACATGTTCTTAGCCGCTGCACCCTCTCTCCAGCCCAATGTGTAAGATAGTTTTTATACTGTAAATAATGGGCACCATATCACTGGCATTCCCGTGCATATAATATGGGATATATGAATAAAATGATATAATATATTTTTAATACTGATATATTATTAAGCAAAAAAATGGCATCCCTTCAGCTTTTAAGCTTTATGACAACTTCTGAATGTTCATTTGAAACTGCTAAGGTTTACAGAAGTTTTCAAATTGTATGAGGTGGTGTAAACACGAAAGCCTGAAGGCCATCAAGGTGTAGAATGGTCTTCACTGTCATAAATATTGGACTGCTTCAAGGGGAGATCACTGATACTCTAGTTTAGGGGGATCTACTTGGTAGAAATTGTCCTGGTCACCAGAGGCTCTGACAAGCTTGGCCGTGTATGGAGACATGCCCTATATCACTTGTGCTTTGAAGAGTCTTAGAAGACAGGTCTCCCTCATCTCCCCTCTCCCTCCCCCCTCCCCCCTCCTCATCTCCCCTCTCCCTCCCCCCTGCCCCCTCCTCATCTCCCCTCCCTCATTTCTCCCCCCTGTCTCCTCTCCTCCTATTTCTGCCCACCTTCAC
>PVIH01004949.1:103687-131838 GCA_004025045.1 Sigmodon hispidus | reverse complement strand
AAAAAAAAAAAAAAAAAAAAAAAAAAAAAAAAAAAAAAAAAAAAAAAAGAAAATTATAGCTAATCTTCATTATGCACAGATTCTGTAATTTTGAATTCACCTACTAGCTACAATTTATTTGTAACCACCAAAATAAATGTCCAGGACATTTTTCTTTGTCATTACAGAAATGTTCCAAACCATGGAGAACAATCCGTTGCCTCTGGCAACAGAGATAATCAGTATTTGATAACTTATTGTTTACAGAGATGTTATAGAGCCTAAGTATCTGATGTAATGAGAATGCCCAGCACATAACTCAGCTCTCAGTCACTCCAGAACAACTGGAGCAAACATCAAGGTACATCAACAAAACACATTGTAAAAATGCACCAGGATATGACAAACATAGGTCTTTAAAGATTCATAATTAAGTTGCCCACATGTAGACTATTTTAAACTTTATAACTTACACCTGCCAGGTGTAAGGATCATGCATATGAATACATTTGGGATATTTATGATGCTGGACCATTTTATACTGTAGCTGCCTGAAGCTGACTGTCAGTGATTGATTTTTTTAAAAAATCTTTAAGCATATACTTCAGATGTCACTCATGCTCTGAAAGGTATGCTTTGCCTTTTCTTATTTTCTATTTTTACATTATTTAGGTATTTGGTATCTAAGTATAAATCTAGATGCTGATAAATTGAAAAGATAAAAATAAATATATGTTGTTTGGAAATCTGTTGTCATGGAGGCCAGTAAACGAATGTATGTGCTACAGCCAGGACAAAGTTCATTAAGATGGTTCTGCAGTGGAAACTCACAACTGAAGCACATCTAATATGGCCTCTCCCAACCATCTTCTGGAGTGTCCTCGAAGAAGAGTCAAGAGTTCTCCATTGCTAAGCTAGGTACTAGAGAGATTAATCTACTCATGGCATCTCTACCCTGCACTCTCCAAATGTGGGGAAACAAACAAAAAAAAAAAAGTAAATCAGCTATGTGAGCCAAACAATATGGCCAATGGAGTCAGGACATCACTTATGTCTGGGAAAGGAGAAAGGAGATACAGCCACTGTCATTTCTCTCCCTGTCCCTAATTCTATTTACTCATTTAAAATCTGTCTCTTGTCTTTCTCAGTCCCAGCAAACCTTCACCTCCCCACAGCTTGTCAATGCCAACCTGAACGTGCCTCTATAGCATCAGGTGGCAGCCACCTTGCATCTGGACAGCCACCTCTATCCCTGGTAGAGGCAACTCATTTCACATTAATCAATATTTTTCTTCCACTTGGTCCTCCTGGTGCTCATTAACTGACCTCAACTTACTACAGGTAAAACTGCATGGTATCACATTGGCATTTTAGTGGCTAAAAATTTCAGAAGGAGAAAAGTGTATCTGACTTTCAATGTTTTCATTGTGAATATTTTCAAACATATACTAAGCTGAAAAAAAATAAGAAACTCACCTACATTCAGTTCAAAGACTGTTAACTCATGGCCAATCTTATTTAACTTATAACCATATTCCAACTTAGTTTATCAGCTTTTCTAACAGATTAGGTTAAATTCAACCACAGATATCACATAATTTCATTCATAAATATCTCCAAATATCTTATTAAATAATGAAGATTTCTTTTTACACAAAAACACAGCTTTCTTATAGCAACTAATGTTTAATATTGTCTCTGCAGTATCTTTATCATCCTCTGTGGCTTGGTCATTGTTCCAAAGTGGGTGTGAGTGGATGAAAATGGTACCAATGTTATTCAAATCAGGAAAGCATAAAGTTCCAAGGACATTGGAACAACACCAACAAACAAGTGTTTCAAAAATAAATGATTAAAATGTTTTCTTGGTCTGTCTCCATTTACTTGAAAAATGTAAGTAAGCGAAGATGTAAACACATGGTGAAAGCCTGTGCAGTAAGGTTCCTCTGGCATCATCAGCACCAAGAATTCCCCTTTCACTTTCAAGACTTCAAAACTGTCCTTCCAGTTCCTCACAGGAAGAACTGTACCTCTCTGGCTCTCTCCTCCTTCAGAAACTTAAAAATACACCGGCTGCATCTGTGTGAACATCCCCCAAAACTCCCAAATTTTAAGAAATGATAGCTCACCAAAAATGAACATCTCATCTACTAGAGTTACTGGATTTAAGAATTCAGCTTATCTGACGAAATGTGTTCAGAGAAAAATAATATGTACTTATAGATAACTTTCTGGAAAAGTTTTATGAAAAGCAATTTTGGTTAAAGAGTAAGGGCATATAGAGGAAAGAGGTTGTATAGCATAGAAAAAAACTTAGGAAAGTTGTAGAACACAGCTATGATGCAAACTCGTAGAAGCAAAGCCCAAGGGTGGTCCATAAGAAGAAGAAAGCAGACACTTAGAGCAACTAAGTCCATGACAGCCATCATTTTTTTCCATCATCTTTGGATACACACATTTAAGCTTGTGGTGTGGGAGAAAGAGCCATAATATGACTTCCTGAACTCATTCTGCTGTCTTTGGTTACTGCTGACATTGTCCCAGTCTTTAAATATTCATGGGTGGTTCAAGTTCATAGTGTTCTTTTCCAAGTATCTCTTAAGAAGAGTCTCAAGTTCATAGTGTTCTCTTCTAAGTGTTTCTTCAGCTGCATGACAATACTCTCTCTCTCTTTGTACAATAGTTGGTGAATATTTTCAAGGGGAAAAAAAACCATCTTTCTGATCACATTCAAATCTGTACCTGGGGCATCTTACGGTTATATATTGCTTGATTTTGTTGACATGATACCAAACATTTTAAAATTAGAAAAACTACAGAAATCAACCTACATTTGTTGCTTCTCTTTCAAGCACCATGATTTCAAACTAGTCTTGGAATTTGAGGGACAGTATGGGGACATAGTTTCCATTGTTATGCTGAGACTGATCATATGATACAAAAAGTTAGATTTTATAAACATGTATAAATCTTATACATTCATATCAAAAAACAGAATTTCTTTGTCAAGCATAAGAAACTGTCACCATCTTCAACCAAACCCAATTTTTGTATTAGAATTTGAAATTCACTAATTATCATACCATTCAAAATAAAATAATTTATAATGTGTATGACCAGTTCTAAATTGCCTGGGCCATTTTTACATTTTTTGTGATAATTTCATATACAAGTACAATGCATTTTGATCATATACACTCTTCCTCTTTCCAACTTTTCTCTGCACACCACACCTCTTTCTTAAATTCAGATCCTGTTCTTTGATTATTACACACAAATACAAACAGATACACACACACACACACACACACACACACACACACACATTTTCACATGGGCATTGCATCAGCACAGAGCCACTTTGAACATATTTTCCAACATAAAATAGTGGACTAGTGGCATCTTAAGAAATGACAGTAGACTCGAGCTTTATTTGATAAAATAAATTCCTCAAAAAATATACAGAACCTTGACTTTACACCTGTGACTTCCTGTATCAAACATGAGTGACTGATATTGCAAAAGGCAGACAAATAGAGTCCTTGTCAAAGGCTTCTCACCCTGATGTCATCAGAATGCAGGCCATTATCTACAAGGTAAATGTATCTTTTAAAATCTGAAACTAAGTCTAGAGAAACCCTTCACATATCATTAACTCAAGCAAAGAACAGAAAGCCAGAATATTACACATGTGTGAGTCAATTTACAGAAAAGATGAGAACCATTGTCCTGGTCAGAAGCAGCTAAGATCAGTCAGGAGTGATTGAGACTGATGTGTGCACACAGTGACTAAATCAGAAGCAGGAAGTGGAAAGCTATTCAAAAGACAGTGTCACAGTTGGGTTAACCAGAGGTTTCATTAAGAGGCAAAGCATGATTAGTGGATGGGTCTCAGATGAATGACAAAACAGCTTTTGAGTGGCTTGGTTATGAGCTTTGGCTGCAATGTACAAAAAAGAATGGCAAGGGTGTAACACCTTTGGTATATCCAGGAATCAACTCAACTAAACCAAGAAGAAGGAAAAAAAAAAGACAGAATAAAACAACATCAGCTCCCAAGAAACTTCAGTTACTGCATAGGAAATGAAGGCCTGGGGATCAGAGAAAAATTCTCTCTCTAAACTATGATGGTTGAGGCAAAGTCAATGGGAGCTGTTGTTAATCCCTTTCTCTTCGAAGATATGATGTAGAAACATCTCTAAGAAGTCCACACATCTCCTTCCAACAGCCAGGATCCCCTTAAAATATTTCCCCATTTCTTTCACAATTCTAGAAATTGCAATGATTCAGAGTAAGAAACAGAGATTCATTTAGATTCTATAATACCTACTGGCAGAATGGTCCAGGGAAAAGGCATTTTACAAATGTGGATCTTAGAGTTGGAGGGAACCTCAAAGGCCATAGATAACCAAAACCCTCAGGTTTATAAATGAGGAAAGTAAAGTTGAATCACATGAGAGATTGTCAAATTCACAAACTAGAGTCTAAGGAGATGACTCAATGGGTAAAATGCTTGCTCAACTATGAGGACCTGGGGTCAGTTGCCAGAAACCATAGAAGATAAAGCCTGGAGTGGGAATTTCCACTTGAAATCCCATTCTTAAAGGTGAAGACAGGCACATCCCTAGAGCTCAATGGTCAGCCCAGCCTAGCACATATGGTAAGCCACAGACTAGTGAAAACCCTGCTCTCAAAATACAGGTGAAAAGCATTTAAAGACAACACCTCAAGTTGACCTCTGACTTCCGTATGCATTTGGACACAGGTGCTCCTGTCCCTGAATACACATGTACACCAGCACACACACACAAATACTCATAAAAAAGTTAAAAGTCACAAATCAAATGAGTTTTAGGACGATTGTGGCAAACACCTTTAATACAAGCACTTGGGAGGCAGAGACAAGCAGATCTCTGATTTAGAGGCAATCCTGGTCTACAGAGTGAGTTCCAGGACATCCAGGAAACACAGAAAAACCTTGTTTAAAAAAACAAAAACAAATTTTAAAAAAAGACAAGAAGAAAAAGAAGGGAAGAAGCTTTCACCTCTGTGCCAGGCCTCACAAATCTAATGTGTTTTGAAGTAGAAACAGAGCCTAAATCCTAAGCACAAAAAAACATCCTTAACCACACAAAGATGGCTCAGGTCCCCCAGAAGAGCACTGGAGGTGCTCAATACCTAGAAACTTCAGTTAGAAATAATGAGACAGCACTCCTCAGAAGGTTTTGGATGACACCACAAGCAAAGGGAATTCATTTTGTCCAAGATGCAAATTAACTCTACTAGAACCCACACAATGTTTGCAAACTTCCCTCACATGGTATATGTCCATGGATTTAGTAAATATTTTAATGGATCATCTGTCTATTACAGATTATTTTCCTTTTATTTTTGTGACAATAAACCAACAAAAGAATGAGAGAAAATGCATCTCCTTGTTGCAGCAAGTTCTGTCCATCCTTATTGGGGCCCTCTCTTCAGCTGAAGATCACATCCTCACATTTGTAATCATCTTCTCAATCACTGCTGAAATATCCTTGAGTATGACTCCTAGAGCACTCGGATCCAACCACTGTGTAACTCCTCATTATGACAGGCTCCTCTGTCAGCTTGATGAGATTAGAATCACCATGGAAACACATGCCTGTCTCTGAGAAAGTTCCTAGGTTGCGTTAAGTGACTTACAAAGACAACCCACTCCCCTCCACCCCCCCCACCAACTCCCACCCCCACCCTCCCAACCACCCCTACCCCCTGCCAAAATGTGGATGGCATCCTTCTACAGGCTGGTGATCTGGGTTGACTGAAAAGGAGAAAGCCCATTGAGCAACAACATTCATCCCTCACAGCTTCCTGATGGCAAATGCAATGTGACCAACTGCCTCACTCCCTGTCACAATTGCTTCTCCCACCGTGGTGGATTATTTCCTCAGATTATGAGGCAAAATAAACCTGTTCACTCCTAAGTTATTCTTGTTGGATATTTTATTCCAACTGTTAGAAAGCAAGCTAAAAAAATCCCCCTGCAGAACTTCCTTGTCCATACCTGGGAACATGGTCTGGGATGACACAACTGGTTTAGGCAGATGACTAGATTCTTACAGCTGCCTCAAATGATGCTTTTCAGCTCTCTTAGCTCTGATTTTCCTCCAATGTCTTTATTTCTGCAGAGGTTACTGTTGAGTCAGCCTAGCTAGGCCATAGTGACCGCATATTAAGTCAAATAGACCATGTATAATGCAAACTGCCCTTTAGTGTGTGAGTGAGCCTCGTCTAAGCAGTTGAAGTTAGAAATAAAAACTAAGTCTAACCTATTTGGAAGAGAAAAGAATTAAGCAGCAGATTTTTGATGGGCCAGAATTACAACCCTACACCCTGGATTCTAGATTCTAGCCTGCTAGTCAGTCTACAGATTCTAGGCTGACCAACCTTCCCTTCTATGATTACATAAAGCAAGCAAGCCCTTACAATCTTTAAAATGAATCTCTCTCTCTCTCTTCCCTAAATGGTGCTGATTTCTTTCCTGGTGTTCTTAACAGCTTACACATGTCCTTAGTCTCCAAATACACTGTCACTGTGGATTTGAACTCTGAGTCTATTAAGAATTTAAGCCATGTATGTTTGCATGTAGGCAGTTGTACATGGTTGACAAAAACCAGTGTACACAGGGGCTATCAGTGGGCCACAGCCTGAGCTGGGCACACATGGGCATCAGAATCTGTTTTCTAGCAGTCTCCACTGTTACATTTCTTTAGACCGTTTTGCAAATGAAGATCCACCATTTTGTACAATGAAGGTTCCTTTCTGTAGACAGATGCTCAACCTAACCTAGCTTTTTCATGAGAAGCTGTGTGAATCTCTCCTGAGAACCAGTGTGATCCAGATCCATTTGTTTCATCCAATCTCTCTAGAGCTGTTTTTCGACCTCCTATCCCTCTTGTCCACATAGCCAAAGGTCTGGGAAGAGTATTGGCTGTCTCTATATCTCTGCATTGTGATTCTCATCCAAATACTGATGCAGTCATTGAGGTGTTTACTCCCACCTTTCAGCTAAATTGCTGACAACCCCAAACTGTTTGTTAGTTTTACAGGCAGAAGAGCAATGGTTCTCCAGCTGTAGGTCACAACATCTTTGGGGTTTGAACAACTTTTCACAGGGATCACCTAAGACCATCTTGCATATCAGATACTTACATTATGATTCATAATAGTAATAAAATTACAGTTATGAAGTAGCAACAAAAATCTTATGCATGGGAGTCACCACAACAAGAACTATTTTAAAGGGTCTCAGCATGAGGAAAGTTGAAAACCAGTGCAGTGGAGGGTTGTTTTTAATTGTGCTGATATTTTTTTTCTCTTTCCTTCTGTGTCTCCTTTTCGTGTCTTCAACCCCCATTCTCTTACTCTCTTCTCCTTGTACATGTCTATCCAGTGTGTCTATGTATGTTGGTGTGTGTGAGAATGTGGGGTTCATGTGTACCGCAGCACAAGCAGGGAGAATAGAGGACAGTGACAGGTGTCAGTCCCTTCTTCTACCTTGTGTAAGACACAATCTCTCCTTCATGATTCACTGATGCATGCTCCAGGCTGGCCTGATCACAGAGTGATTATCCTGCCTCCACAGCCCAGCTCAACATGGGAACATCAACATTACAGACACATGCTACTGCACCTGGCTTTGGTGTGTGTTCTGGGAATTCTAATTTGAGTTCTGAAGTTTGCACATCAAATGCTTTCTAAAGTGAGCCCTCTCTACAGCTTCTTCCTCCATTGCTCCTCTCCTCGTGTTAGCTCCCTCTGACCTCATTCTTTTCTCATTATCATCGTCTTCTGTATCAAATTTTTAAACAAGCTTTTTGTGTACACTGTTACAGAGGATGGAGGAGCAGTTCCCCTGAGATGAAAGACACTGGCAGAGCTTACATGACATAGAGATGGTGTCTGTCTGACTGTACTATAGGCCAGTCACAGAGATGGCATCCCTAACAGCTACCCTGTTCCTTGTAACTCTTACTCTTTTCCTGGTTTATGTTGTTGTGGTGGTGGTTGTTATTACTACCTTTGCTTTATTTTCCTTTAGCTTCTTTACTTTGAACAGACTTTGAGCTAACATCCCAGGACACAAGTAGTTCTTGGCTCCAGCACCTGAAATGGCTCACTATTATCATAAAGCCACTTCCTATGCCTGTGGCTTAAGAAGTGTGGCTGGTGGCTTTAGCTACTCTAACTAAGGTAATTAGATATGGTTAGTTTTTCAATCCAGGCCCCAGGAACAGTGAGTTCCATGAAGGAGAATATAAAAGAAGAGGGGAAGACTGAGAAGTAACAAAGCCAGGAAGAGGAAGAATATGGCTCCCAGGAGAACTACTCTTCCTGAAAGAGAGACATGAGTTAACTGTTTTATGTCATGGCAGATCAAGTCAAGCTGTGCAGGTTTCCAAAAGAACAAAAGACTCCAATAGAGAACTCTATGCAACATCCAAGTTGGATGAGCACAGAAATATATTTCACAGACACATGAATAGCTTCTGCCTGCCAGTTTTAAGTCAACTTAATACAAACTAAGGTCACTTTAAAAGAGGGAATCTCAACAGAGAAAATGTCCACACCAGACTAGCCTATTAGCAAGCCTATGACACATTTTCTTGACTAATGATTGATGTGGGAGGGTTCAACTCACTTTATCCAGTCTCATGCCTGCACTAGTGGTTCTCGGTATTTTAAGAAAGCAGGCTAAGCAAGCTATAAGGAGCAAGCAGCATCCCTCCATAGCCTCTGGACCAGTTCTTGCCTCCATGGTCCTGCTTTGAGTTCCTGCTCTGGTTTCCATGGATGACAGACTATAAATCCTTTCCTCCCATAGGTTTCCTTTGCTCATGCAAACTAAGACATAGGACTCTCAAATCACTCAAAACTGTTGCTCCTTGCCAGAAATAAAAAATATAGGCCATAGCTAAATTTACACTTGAATCAGTTCAGGTTTGAGCAAAATACTGTAAGGTTAAGAAGTTTTAAAAAGTGCAAACAAAAAAGTCAGAGTACTTACAGGGAAACTCAACCCTCCTGTGTATCTGTCTGAGAGGTTTGATTTCACAAGAGCAAAGAGATGCAACAGAACAATTTTCTCCCAATGTGGATGAATTCCAATATTTGCCTGTCATCTTTGACATGGCGCTTTACAAAGAGAGCGCAAATGTCACTGCAAACTCAATTAATTCATATATTTATTCTAATCTCAGGTTTTAAAATTGATTTCCAAACTGACATATTGAATTGTGGGTTTTTTTTAATATTTTATTATTTCTCAGTATAAAGACAATGCTGCTATTGGAATAATAGCTTTGTAGCTCTTGAGGTAATTTTCAACAACTTTCCAAAAACTTGATAAAATAAATACAGAGTTTTATTTTGTCCTCCTGAAACTGATATTCTCAACCTGTTCTGGACTCATGATGACTCTGACACAGTCTAATAAAGCTATGATTCCCAGAGGACAGCTTTTTCATTGCCCCAGCAATTTTTCTCCTCTCTTTCTTATAGAAAAGGAATCCTATTATTAAGTACTTAAAATATTCAAGACTCTAAAAGGAAGGCTATCTCCATTCCAGAGATTAATAACAATAAGAGACACAAAATAGAAAATCAGGGTTCAAAGCCAAACAGAAATTTCATTTGCAGAATGGAAGTCACACGCAATTTCTTTTTCACATGTGTCTCTGATTTATAGACCCCACTCCACAGACTATATCCTCATATTTTTGTGATGCTTGATTTTTTTTCTCCTTTCACAGTTGCAGTTGCTTCTGGATAAAGGCCCTCATTCATGCCTGAATCTTTTATAACACAGAGTCTTCTCAGTAACGCAAAAGATTAATGTTCATATATGCTGATCAAAGTCCTTAGATTCACACAATAATATAAAGAGATAATTTTAGACAACACCAGCCTCGGTGAGTAAGACACAAAGTCAATAGGGAGTGTGGGCAGATATAGCCATGTTGTGCAAGTCATTGCTCTGATGATATTATACAAATATCTTGTTTCAATACAAACATGAGTCTTCACTTGGCAAGCGCAAGACTTTGGACCTGAAGTGAGATATCACAGAAATATTTCCCCATGCTTATCATACAAGGGGACTTTTGAGATATATCCTATTTCATATTAGTAACACACAGACTGTCATTCTCTGAGAAATCAGCAGCTTTAATTAAGACATGAATGTGCTTTTTAATAAAGGCAGATGCATAGTCTGAATTTTAGCCAGTAGTATTTGGGCATTCAGTTATGTCAAGGGTATAATTTGGAACAAAGACCAGCATCTAAGGAGAGTGAAACAGACTGAAAAAATATATTCATGAGTCTGAAACACAGTTGATGAAGGTTGTAGATAGCATGCAAAAAAAAATCTAGAGGGGCTTCTATGAAATGGAGATGAAACTATTGCAGATGTCACTGAAAACAAATAAGACCCAAAGAGAGTTGTGTGACTATTGGGACAGTAATGGTGGGGAGCAAGTTTGACAAGCTAGTGGCTTCACAGTGGCTGGTAAGCCCTGGGCTATAAGGATGAGATGAAGCTTGTCTGACAAGTTTGCCTTAGAAGTCAGAAAAGACCCAGACAAGAACTTTAGGAGCAGAGCAAACTTTGAGGAGTGTCTGATGAGCTGTCTTAAAGCATATGAGATCTGAGCTGTGATGCTCAAGGAAGCTGCTTCTAGGTCATGCCAGGTTTGAAGTTGGACAGAGCCTCTAAGTCCATCTAAGCCTGCCAAGTGAAACATTTCAATAAAATCTGGTCAAATGCTGCTCTTTGCACACCAAGAGTATATGACAACCCCAACTCAGAAGTGACAACAGATGTGTGTTAATCCACATATATACTCCTCCACCTGGTCCCCAGCAGTGAATTCTGGAGCTCATCTGCCAAACATTTGATGAGGCACAGCAATGCTACTTCCCCACACAGAGGCCAAATAAAGGCTTTGAACTACAATGCAGATTTAATAAATAACAAAGGAGCAGATCCATAGAGTTCACAATATTCTACTTGCTTAGATAACATTGTGTCTAAAAATAATTTAGGTTTGAGCCTTCTACATGGGTTACCATTTTTCAACATTTATTATTATTGGAAGAAGAAAAAAAAAATGGCATTGCAAGGATGCCTAACTATATTCTGCTATACTCATAGGTTGGTGGCTATACCAATTATCATCAAAGAGCATTCATCTAGTAACTGATAGAAACAGATGCAGAGACCCAAAGCCAAGCATTGGGCAGAACTCAGGGAATCCTGCTTAAGAGAGAGAAAGAGGAAGAATTGCATGTGTCAGGGGGCAAGGACATCACAAGAGAACCCACAGAAACAACTGACATGGCTCATAGAGTTTAGACCAAAAGCCAGGGGCCTACATGAGACCTACTTAGGCTTTCTACATAGATGTGATAGTTGTGTGGCTTGGTCTACCTCTGGGACTCCCAGCAGTGGGATCAGGGGCTGTTCCTAATGCTTTGGCTGGCTGGCTATTAAAAATCTATTCTTCATGTGAGATTGCCTTACCCAGCCTTAATACAAGGGGAGAAGGTCATTCCTACTGTAACTTGATATGCCATACTTTATTGAGACCCATGGGAGGCTTGCTTCTTTCTGCAGAAATTGAGGAAGAGTGGATTGGAGGGGACAGAAAGAAGGTGGGGGGAGGGAATGGGAGAAGAATAGGAGAAGAGGGGGAGAGGAAACTGCAGTCAGGATACAAAATAAATGAATAAATTTAATTAATAAAAAAGTTCAAGTGAGATTGACTATCTTAAATTTCAGCTCCTTAAATAAGAAAAAGTGAGTCTGCCTTCTCTATACATAGATAGGTTATCTTAAATTTCAGCTCCTTAAATAAAAAAAGTGAGTCTGCCTTCTCTATACATAGATAGGTGCTGAGGAGAAGGTAAACAATCAATTATTTCCCTCAGGCAGGGCACTGAGGACAGACAGAAAGAAAGACTTCAATCGAGTTCAGTTTGGTGGACTGATACATTTTTTGGGCTTGCTCAGAGAACAAGTGAGGAATTACACACAAGAACATAGATAACTCAAAAGCACCATGTCACTGGAAAGCCTCATACTTGCATGAACATCAACATCCTAAAAGTTGTCTGACATTCCAGTCTATATACTTAGTCACATGTCTAGACCATGTAGACATGAGACAGGAGTGACTGGGACTGGAATCCCAGGCAAGGGTCTGATGATGCTCCAACCCCTCCAAATACTAGGACTGTTAACAACTCCCAATAACACAGGCATAGCTATCAACTGTCCAGTCTGGCTGATTTCATTACCATAACTGTTATCTCTTCTCCATGGTTTGAGGTCATGAATATGTTGAACTCAGAGGAGACTAAACTTATTATACAATAAACAAGAATTCTGCCATTTGAAAACTAAAGGAAAGAGAGGGTTCCTACCCTCTCTGTAGGAACTTCCACTCTCTGTACACAAAACATAAGAAGCTCGTGGAGGGGACATATCCAGCATAGCATTTTGTGCTGGCCTCAATGCTTTCTTCTTTCACTTGGTGAGCCAGGTTTAGGACACAAGAACATTGCAGGCTGCTGTGTCAATGACCTCTCCTAGGAAACTGGTTCTCTTAGGCAGCTTTTCAGATATCAACACTAGGGATGGACTCCTTCCTCTTGAACTGGTAAGTGAGGCTGTAGAACTTTAATAACTGCTCATAAGAATCAAGTCAGAGCAGCTGCAAGGATGGCTCTGGCTCAGTGGTGAAGAGCACTGATTACTCTTCCAGGGGAACCATGATCAATTTCCAGCATCTAAATGGTGGCTCACAACTGTATATAACTCTGTTCTAAGGGAACTGATGCCTTCTTCTAGACTCATTGGGAAAACAGGCAGACATACATGCAAAATACACATAAATATAAAATAAAATAAAAAGAGTAAGATGTGAGTCACATCTCCGGCTCTAGATAGAGATGTAATGTACTGAACCACCCTGAAGATCTTCACATTACTCAAGGAAGACTGGTGTAAAGAACATAGACATATAAATGTGCTCCTTCTTAAAGGATAATTTAAATGGGTATGATAATCATATGGTTGAAATACCCCTTCAGAGAAAACTGTTTCTTCTGGAAATCCCATAAATAATAAAGCCTGCATACAAGGCTTTATGCAAGATTAAATGAACCCTTTAATCTTGAGAATGTACTGCAAAGGCAATGGTCTCTTCAGCAACTGTACACCCTCACCTGTTAAGTGAGCCCTGTAACTCACTATGCAGTAAATTCTACCTACCCACTACACCAACCTCTTCATCTCATTTGGCTTCTTTTTATAGAGACACAGAGACTGGGAGTTAAGGGAGGGGCATCTGAGCAGCAGAATAGACCCACTGATAGATGGAGTGGTACCCTCACTCCTGGTGTCCCAGAGTCAGTTTGTCAGTAGTTACCAAATCTTTACAAGATCCTGGCCCCAGTGTTGTCCCTACCTCAGGACTCCCTCCACACAGCTCTTGACATAGCTCACATTCCAACTTGGCAGTGCTAGGCTCAGAGCTATGGAAATATCACCTTCTCATTGTGCCTACATCTCTAGGCCTTGTAGCATCTTCCTGCTGATGTTAATTCAGAGTTTCCTCACCATCTCATGTTTGGCAGCTCGGATCTTCCATCACCTGTAACCAATTTTCTGTAATGACTTCCCAGTTTCAGATGCTTGGAGTGATTTCTGGTTTCCTAACTGGGCACTGACTCAGAGGACAATTTAGAACCAGAACTAATATTTCCTACACTGTCATAATATAGTCAAAGACTGGACAACCTGCTATGTACACACATGCCACCCAGCCATCACATAAGTAAAGGACTGTGTATGTTTAAAGTGTTAGCAGAATAAAAAATGAGAAATAGTCTACAATAGTTCATTTTGATTATTTCCATTTATTTTTACTATAATAACTGCTAACTGATTCTATACAAATTAGGAAACACTTGTGTTTATGTCTCTTAGTTTTATCATGGCTGTAGCCAAATACATGAAAGAAACATCTCTTTCATTAACAAATGAAAGATGTATTTTGTTTATGGTTGCAGAGATTCCTATGCATAGACATTTGACACCTGTGTTTCTGGCTCTCTGGGGAGGCAAACCTTTAGGGTAGATGCTGCTTGCTTCCTGGGAGACAATCCGAGAGTGTTAGAAACAAAAGCACACCCTGAGTGACCTACTTTCTCCAATTAAACCCTGCTGCTTCTTCTAGAATTTGCACCAGCTGAAGACCAGCACAGGAGCTATAAGGGGGTGAATTTCTGGTCCAGCAAGTGCTAGGAAAACAATCAAAGAATTCTTTCTGAGAGGCTTTTCCAGACAAAATTAGCATTTGAGAATCAATCAAGCCAGAGTCCAGATGAACTGTGACCCTTGTGAGGTGAGCTTCATTCATCTTGCTGAGAACCAAAACAACTCTCTCTCTCTCTCTCTCTCTCTCTCTCTCTCTCTCTCTCTCTCTCTCTCTCTCTCTCTCTCTTCTCTCTCTCTCTCCTTCCCTCCCTCCCTCCCTCCTTCCCTCTACCTCTCTCCCACTCCCTCTTTTCCTCTCCCTTTGTCTGCCTTAGACAACTAAGGACCTGATTCTTGCCTGTATCCCATCACCAACATCCCAGATTTCATTTTCCAGCTTGTAGACAGCAGACCATGCTCCATCTCAGCCTCCATAGTTGAATAAACTAATTCTATTACAATGACTGTTTCACTTAAATACTTTGATGGCTTCCTATTCTTTCTTTTCCCTCCATCTCTTTTCTCTCTTTTGCTTCTGCTAGATTGGTCCCATCTGAAATTTTTCATAAATCTAATTTTCACTTACTCTTACCATGATTAAATATATATTCCTCTCACTTTCTCTGAAGCTCTATTTTTTCACCTCTTCAGACTCATCTGTGTTATCAGGTTGTACTTCACCTCCAGTTTTGGCATCAGTCTTGAAACTCACTCCAGAATCACACAATATATTCTTGCATTACCTCTTTTTAATATCCATACAGTATTTTATTTCTGAGAGGTGATGTAACTTACATAAGTTAATGATCTGCTGCTAGGAATCAATAATATTATGCTGCTATCATTTAATTTGCTCTATATATAACATGGTGAGTTTGATGTTGTAGTTCAAGGGCAAATTATTACTCTAAATGCCTGTTCGAATTAAAGAATACAGAATTTGGGGGTGTCAAACATTCTCATACATCTGAATCTTTTAGGAAGCATTATGTCAATTTCAATTAAAGACATAGATGCTTTTGGATAATTGCATACTATTTTTTCTATAAGTTTCCTATTTATAAGTTTGCCACTTACAAAAACAGAAAATTAACGTTTTATTTTTGTCCTTAATTACATTGTGCGCGCGCGCGCACACACACACACACACACACACACACACACACACACACACACACACACACACCAAGCACCATAGTATACATATGAAGCTCAGAATACAATGGGTAGGAATGGATTATTTTCTTCTAGCACATGGGTCTGGAGGTGGAACTCTGGTCATCAGAAGTTTTGTGGTAGTTGCCCTTATTCACTCAGCCATTTTGCTGAAATTTCATGTAATTATAGAAATATTCGATAACCAAATTGATGGTCTGGCACTGCTGTTCTAACACAGCTATGGAGTGCCTTAAGTATGGCCTCTGTAAACTGATACAACCTTATTTGTTAATACTTCTTTAGGGATTGGGATTGAATCCAGGCCTTCCCTCCCAATAATAACACTCTATCTCGATCAATCTTCCAAGCTGTATTGTCTAAAAAGCCATTTTCCTATTTAATTAGTTCAATTTTAAATTTAAGCGACTATGTGGTTAGTGGCTATTATATCAAACAGCCTAGCTTTAGAAATTAAAGAAAAGGGGTTCTTGCCCCTGGAAGGACAAAGCTAACCTTTACTCATATAGTTCTTTTCTTGCTCTTGCTCGTGAAGCAACTTTCCCTCACAACACTAACTTAGGGAATGTGAAGATGTGTGCAGACTCTCAGGTGATTCTACACCGACTGCTGTGTTTTTATGAAATTAAAAATCTGTTGCTCGTTCCAAAATGTATCGAGTGACCCAAATTTACCTCTGCTTTTCTGCAAATTGGAATTGCCCAGGTATACTTTTTAAGCCATAAATGCCTACACTTCCACCTACAGACAGTCTCCAGGGAAATATTAAAAGGGTTACAGGAAAATTTAGGGCCCACGGACACAACCTGAAATCAGTGGCTTCTACCTGGCTTTCATGAAATGCAGCCAATTGGAGAGCAAATTATATAGATTAGCAACTTAGCCTTGATGAGTCCCATCATTTCTCAAATAAAAGAGCCTAAGGTTCACTGGAACAGAGAGGACTTTCTTCATCTATGGTGGCTACACTCACCTGGGCTTGTCAATTGTGAATCTGTTTATCTCAGATAAAGTCACTGAAATAATTATAAATTATTCAGTCTCTCTAGACATCCATTATGCCCCTGCTGAGCATGATATGCTGTTGCCCGTCCCTCATCACTATTTAAATGTAAGTGAAGCTGTAGCTGAGTGAAGACTATTCAATCAAAGCCAGTCAGAATGTCAGTTCTAACCCACCACCACTGCTGCATATGAATCAAAGCAGACATTGCTCACATGACATTTACATACTCTTTGTTTTACTGTCTTTATTTTTTCATACAGATTTCTAAATACTATGCTTTTTTTACATTTTGCCCTATAGTGTCCAAATGTAGTTTTAGTGTGTAAGAAAAAAAAAGCTCATTCTGGCATTATATGTTCAGTTTTATATTATTCTATATCTTCTATTTATGATTTCTCTATATACAAATAGTTAAACCTATTAATTAGTCAACTAAAACTTATCTTGTTACAAAAGTTACTGATTTTTCTAGAAGGCTACAGCTTATCAAGATCCATGATTCATGTCATATGTTTTCACATTTATTTATTTTGTGCATGTATGATATGTTACTGTGGGTATATATTTATCCTGGTATACATGTGGAGGTCAGAAGATAACTTGATGGAATCTGTTTTTCCCTTTTATCACATGAACCCTGAGGATTGAACTCAGGTGATTAGCCTTGGCAGTAAGTACCATTACCTGATGAGCCACCTTGCTGGCCTTCATTGTGTATATTCAGTGACCTATCTGTCTCATTGACACCTTTAAGTATGCATTTGACTTCCTAGTGAATGTTCTTATCAATGTGCTTTAATATCCATTCATCTTTTCATAACTGAAATTCTCCTTACTACTATTATTTTGTTAATTAGCTTAGTTAATCTATTGAATAATTTTCTATATAAAATTTTGAATGATCTCATTTGGGTCATTATTTTAGGTAGAGGATGTAGCCTTATAATAGCATGTTCTGTTCAAAACAAGATATGTATTGCATCTCATTGTCATCTCTTATGTCATTTAGTGACATTGTTTGTACATCTTGCTTATTTTATATAATAAATTTTCCTTAATATGTATTCATTTTATGGGTTTAATTATACATGGAAGCCATGGTGATTCATGCTTATTATCCCAGAACATGGGCAAAAGAATTGTCACAGTTGCAATCTAGCTTGAGCTACAAAGTAAGACTCTGTCTCAAACAAATGAAAATCAAACACAGAAAAAATGGACTGTATGTTACTTTTATATTGCCTACCTATTTATATGTTTTTATAAATAAGAAGGCAAATTAATGATTTAAAAATTAATTTATTGTTAGCCACATTACTTTGTTATCTTTAATTTAAAAAATACAATTCTCTGAGATCTTTAATGACTATAAAGATATCAGTTCTAAATCTCAGATCCCTCTTTATGGTTTTATGTATATTCTTCTGTCCTCTTCTCTAATGGAATCATACTTAATAAGTTTGAATATCAAAAATGAAAAACAAAAAAGGACAGGCTAAGTTAGTCACTTTCCCTAAGTCAAATAAAAAAAAAAAAAAGAAAACACATTTCAAAAGGACAGATTGCTTCCAAGAGAGGAAAAACACCAAGTGTAGTCACCTGGGACTGGAGAATAAAAAACGCCAGAGGCAGACATCTGACACATTGAATCAGAACAATGATAATAGGACAGGGGAAGGGGATGTGATACTGCTGTCATTGAACTGTCATATGGCCAAATAGGAGACATGAGTCACCATGCTTTGCAGACTTGTGATTCTCTGATCAGTGATTTGAGGGTGCTTTTGAAGGAGCATACACTTTGAGGGGTTACCAAATCAGACCGCCTGCTAGCTCTAATCACTCTTCAAACACATGTTATTTCCCTGCCTAAAGACATATGGATCTGAGGAAGGTTAAACAAATACCATTTGTTATATGTCATTGTATTTGTTTACCAAATAATCATTTACAGGAGTGGATATAGATTCCATGTGTACTATACATATTGTAAAATTCCAATCCTGTATGTGCTGAAGAAGATTATGAGAGGATCTGATACATCCAGTCAAAGAGGGGAGCAAGCTCAAAGGGGTAAAGTAGAGCAGAGGCCGAGCACTGAACAGAGAAATTGCCTAGCATTAGCTGCCCTGACTCATGGCTGAAATCACATCACAAACCACTTATGTACTTATCAGATAATAGCAACCAAATGATTCTCTCCCATTCTGTAAGATACATTTTCAATCTACTAATCACCTTCTCCACCATGAGAATGTTTTTATTTCAATTTATTTCCACTTATCTATTTTTTCAAATCTATGACTTTATATCATATCTAAAGAAGTCATTCACATTCTAAATAAATGTTATAACTTCTTCCACATACCACCATGTATTTTCTCTAGCACTTCGGTTGGTTTGGGGCTTAACATGTCAGTCTTTAATCCATTTTAATTTTGATAGCATATAATTTAAGGTCCAATTTCCCTATTTTTGAAAAAGATTTTATTTTATTTTTAGTTATATGTGTGGGTGTGTTCATCCGTGCGTATGTATAAATGAGTGTGGGTAACTGCAGAGGTCAGAGGAAATAAACAGATCCTCTGGAGTGAAAGGTATAAGCAGTTGTAAGCCACTTAGCAGAATTCCTGGAAACCAAGCTTGTGTGCTCTGCAAAGGCAGTGTATGCTCTTAACTGCTGGCATTTCTCTACAGGTCCCAGACTTCATGATTTTGTGCATCCATACCTGGTTTTCCAAACACTGTTTGCTTGGCACATTCCCCATTGTACACTCCTCTTACCTCTCTGTCACTCCATAGTTGACCATAAGTGCCTTAGTTTATTCCTGGATTATGGGTTGTTCCATTCATCTATATTCTAAATTTATATCAGTATCATACTGTTTTAATCACTGAAGCTTTATATTATGCTTTAAACTCAAGTTGTATGATGCATCCAGTTCTGTTAAGTAGGATCCTTTAAGGTTCCAATGTGAATTTCACAATTTTAAATACTTTTGGTAAAATATGCGTTGGGGATGTTAATAGAAATTATACAGAATGTGGAGATTTTGTTGGATAGAATGGGCACTATGAAAAATAATCAAATATTAACATATAGAAAACTTTTTATTCATTTGCGTCTTTGTTGTTCCTATGGTGATGTTTTAACAGCTTTCAGAATACAGATCTTTTTCCTCTTTTATTAAATTTATTTTAAATATTTTATTCTTTTTTACATTAGTAAATAAGGTGTCATTTTGTTGATGGTAATAATGATAATCTCCAACTTGGACTGTTCATTGTGAGTGTATAGAAACTAAATACAAACAGATCATAATGGTGCATATCTGTAATCCTAATATTCTGAAGGCTGATACAGGAGGATGATGAATTGGAGGCCAGCCTGAGCTACATAGTGAGACTCGGTATCAAAAAAAATTTAAAGCTACATATATAATAAAAATATAGTAAATGTGCATGAAAAAATTCCTTAAGTACCTTGCAGAAAGATAGGCCACAGTCACTTACCTAGACCTCATAAAAGCCTATGCATAGTTTCTCACGTACTATATATTCATATACATGCCTAGCAATGCTAGCTGTTTAAGAAATGCAAAGCAAAACCATGATGAGATATCAATTGGCACCCATTAAGATGTTGTTATAAACCAAAGCAAGACAAAACACAATGACAGAAATCTACAGTCCTCAGAATCCTTGGACATCATTGGGTTCCTTCTACAGTGTGGCTTCAAAATGATGAAGGATGCTATGGAAAAAAGTATACAGCACAAAAGTTCATCAGATAGTTAAAGGTAATAATACTACGTAACCCAGAAATCTTACCCTTAAGTATTAATTCAAATAAAACTGAAATTAAGGTCATAAAGAAAAGGCTATGTAATATTCCTGGCAGCATTAATCACAGGGAGATACTGATGGAAACAAAGTATCCATAGACAGGTTAATGGATAAAATGAGAAGGTCAAGATGATGGAGAGAGGCATCAAAAAGACAAACTTCAGGCCATAACACTATTACTGCACTCACAAGCTCATACCAGCTATGGTTACCTGCATAAGACCTGTATAAGATCAAACTAGCCAAAGTTATGATATAGATACAGAGGTGACATCCAGACCCAACCCGTTACTGAGACATTATTGGCAGGGGATAGTCGCTGGTGAAGGAGCATCAATATTTTTGAATATGCAGCCCCTGGGAGATTTCCCATGCCCAAGTGGGTGACCCACACCCACACACATTTTAGCAGCATTAATTGGATTTTGTTATCAAAAAGGAAAAGATTACATTAAGTGGAGGGGGTACTGGGGTTATTTGAAAGGAGTTGAGGAAAGGAAAATAGGTGTGGTGTAACATTTAATTGCATATGGACATAAAATTCTTAAATGCACTGAAAAAAATAACATTTAAAAGGTACACGAAAACAGTCTTATTCTAAAATAGATGAACCTATGAAGAAGTGAAAGGGCTAAACTAATCTATTCTTGAGACAAATACCATATGGTTCTCTTATTAGAACAGCCTGAAATGGTCCCTAAGAAATGAGAGATAGGTTAGGATATCTATATCTATATAGGTACCACCCAGCAGGTATAATGCTACAGTTACAAAAAAGTTATTAAATCCAAAGAGCAGCTGTTCAGCACAGGGCTTGTAATGAACAATACTTCATTGTGCACTTAAAATTTTGTTAAGAGGATGAATTCCATGTTAATTGTTTCTATTACAATTTGAAAAGAAAACCCAGCCACCTTTGCATGATACTAGGTTAATCATTGCAAAGGGTGGAGAATTCATAGGTGCCTAAAAATATAAATGAGAAACTTCCTGAAGATACAGGCTAATAATGCAGGCTTTAATTAAAAACAACTTTGGAGATTAGTGTCTTGAAAGGTAGTGCAGCTTAACATCCTCCCTAGGCATCAGCCAAGGACTGCAATGATGAAGGTGACAATGTGATGTATGCACAGAAGTAATACTGTTGTGCCCTGCATCACCACAGGGGCTACAGGAAGGAGGGTTAGGTCACTAGAATAAGGACTTGGCACAGAGAAAGTTTATGGAAAATGCCACTTTAAATAAGGATGCATCTATTTAGGCTTCCATAAACCTTCCTTAGGGTCCTGCTTCCCTGAGACACTTATTCATTTGACAGGAAATAAATTCATGCTAAAAAAAAGTGGGGGAGGGGGTTCTGTAGGTATTGCCATCTTGTCTGACTTATGTACTTGATAGGGCAAACACTCACAATGATTATAATGGCTTCAATTTTTTGAGAAAGGTAATATTTTGTATAATTGACTACGCTAGTCACAAGGTTTCTGTGTTTTCCTTCCGGAACCAGGACACTGCTAGTTAAGAAACAAGTGGTGCAGGGCTAGCTATATGGGTCAGCTTTTGAGAGCACTGCTGTTGTTTCATAGAAACCAGAGATTGTTTTCCACCACCTACATCTGGCAGATCACAACTAGCCATAACTCCAGCTCTATAAGATCTGATATTCTCTTCTGGCCCCCAGAGGCACCCCCACACATGTGGCATACATTCACACAGATGTACACACACATATATATATATATATATGTAAAAAATAAATAATCTAAAAATATGAGCGAGAATTGAAGATATGCTAATTGTAGAATACAATAAAGATAGAAGTATGGGTGACTCACTTTTTTAATTACTTGGGAGGAAGAGGCAAGCATATTTCTCTAAGCCAAGGACTAACCTGTTCTATGTATTAAGTTCCAGACCAACCAGACATTATTTCAACAAAAAGAAGGAAGACAGAAAGGAAGGGATGAGAGAGGGAGAAAGGGCGGGAGAAAGGAAAGAGGAGAGAGAAATTTTACAAGTATTTTATTTGAAAAAGATATTTTCGAGCTGGACGTGGTAGCACACATCTTAATCCGGAGGCAGAGGCAGGAAGATCTCTGAGTTCAATGGCAGTCTAGTCTACAAAGCAAGTTGCAGGACAGTCAGAGATACACAGAGAAACCCTGGGAAAACCAGAGAGAGAGAGAGATAGAGGAGGGGGGGAGGGAGAGAGACAGGGCGGGAGGGAGGGAGGGAAGAAAAGGAATATATTTTTGAAGTCCACAAAAGCATCCCTCATCATGGGGGTCTCTCCTTTCTTGTCCTGGATAGTTAGTTTAGTTGTTTAGAACACAGTACTAACAATGACAAGATTTAACATCTGACCTCAGCATGAGCTATTTGTTTCTGGTGACTCCATCACTCCAAAAAGAAGGTCCACTAACACACTTTCTGGCTGGTGGGTCTCAAAAGAAATGAAAAAAAAAATGTCCATGGTGTCCCTATACTTTCTGACATTCAATCTGCTAAGTCTGTTAAGACTTAACATTTGTGTAGTGGAGAAATAGCTCTGTAGTTAAGAACACCAGATGCTCTTGCCGAGGACTGAGTTCCATTACCAGCATCCACTTGACAGCTCACAACACTCTGATGTTCTCACCTGTCCTTCATGGGCTCTGGCTTGCATGTGGTACTCATAACCCACACAGACATGAGTATATACATATAAACAAATGTGCGTGTGTGCTTAAGGGACTGGAGAGATGACTCAGCGGTTAAGAATACAAACTACTCTTCTAGAATACTCTAGTTCAGATTTCAACAGTCAATTGGCCTCCATTTGTCTCTAACTCCAGCTCCTGCAGAGGATTTGTCACTCTTTTCCGACCTCTGTGGGCACTGCATGCAAATACCCACACAGAGACACAGGAACATATACATACTTTCTTAAATAGAAAAAAATAAATTTTTTTAAAACTACTATGTGTAAAAATTATGTGTATTAAAACAATTTAGAAGACTGGTCCAACCCATTCCTTGAAGTTGTAATTATCAAGAGAATCTTGGGTTCTTATCAAAACAAATAAATGCATAGATAGATAGATGATAAATAGGTAGACAAACAGACAGATAGATAGATAAAATAACCTGGGAGAATTTGACTATAGGTTTTTGTACACATTGCCTTACTGAAAATTTCTCAGATATTGGTTTCATATTTCTGCAATTGTTCTTAAATGAGTTTAAATTATGCCTTGCATTTACTTTCTCATCATTTGTAATTCACCAACTAGAAAGAGTCTTTGCATCCTGAAAATGCTGGAGAATTTTATTTTGTCCTCCTTTCAAGGAAACAATTTTAGTGGCCCCTATTTTCTAAATTTTTATAAAATATTTATGTACCATCCAGCCAAGCAATTTAGAGAAATTACAATTGATAGGCATTAGGTCATAAATTTTATCCTGAAGAAATGTTTTGATGTGTTTTCAAAGTATTATATGCCTATCAAATTTACATTTTTACCAATCACTGTAGAGATGATTAACAAAATATTTCTTATTCTTTTAAATGGCCATAAGAAGAAGAGAGCATTGTGCTAATTTTGCAGCTGTAGAGAAGGCATTGTTCTTTCTGATGATTAAAGTGAGGTCGGCTGAGAGAAGTGAGAAATTCTCACTTTGGTGCTTCACACCATGTTGGAAAGTTTTATTGGTTTGTTTTATTGTATTTTTTCTCAACCAATAACACTGTCTTTTTTTCCTCTGCCTATCATACACTTGTATAATGTCTTATGTGTTTTTTAACTTTCTTTCATAGATTTATTTTTATCATCCTAGACAGAATGTAAAGCTATTAAAAGAAATTGGCACTTTTGTATAATTGGTATACACCCTATGATAGCTAGAAAAACAGAAAGAAAACCTCAAAAATCAACTTAGAAAATATACATTTGTAAAACAGCAAAAGGTTAAGTTTCTTACAGTGCGTATAAAGTCAAGACTGTCCTTCTACTTAGACACTTTGAGTTGCAATAGTTTATGTCCTTCGGGTGGAAATGTCAGGAGCCAGCCAGGGCATAAGGCAGCCTCACTTTCCCTGCTTTGGCAATTACAGAATCTTACATGCAGACCCATTAGAGTGTTTAGAAGAAAGACAAAATTATTATAGAGGAAAATAATTTGGCAGCCTATCTGTGACTAGCAAAGACAGATTTAAATATACAAATGTAAGTATATAACTATAAATAAGAAGTATTGATATTAAATGTAAATTGAGATAGATGACAGATTTCTGAATACTAGAGATAGATAGATAGAGAGAGAGAGAGAGAGAGAGAGAGAGAGAGAGAGAGATAAAGTTGTTCAGGTAAGACTAAAAGGCACAGTTTTTATTGACAAGCAACTTACATTCAAGACAGGAAGCACATGAAAAATCCAGAAGATTACAATATGGTCTAGAAACTAGTATTGCCTTAACAGTTTTGTTATAGATGCTGTTTGTCCTTCTATGGTTTAGATTATTAAAAATGTCATACTTGCTGCAATTTCACTTTGAATACCTCCCTTTAACAGTAATAAACATAGAAATAGCAATGCCTACATTTCACTTTTTTCATGTCTCATAAACAGAAATATATATTGCTCATAATATAAAAATAATGCCTAAACAATACATTTTAATTAGAGCAGCTAAATACTGGCAGGCAATAACCACTACTTACCTAGTTTAAAACCCAATACTTAAGTGAGAAAAACAGTAAAAGATAATCCAAACACCTAGTTAAAGTAAATACCTCATTAAGCTTTGGTATTATTGGTTCATTATTACTATTCATTTTAGCCTTCATTTGAATGCTTCCCATGGAATTAACTGAACCATAATATCCAGTTGTGTAGGATTTTGTTTCCCAATCTTATACACAGCTTCAACTTGTTTTTTTATTTTAAAGCAGGTTTAATAATGATAATAATTTTTAAAAAGCAATGCTCACAGGCAACCACTTTCAGCCTACTGTTCTCTCTACAGAAAGACTATGGGCACTTCTCAATTCAATTTGCCTCAATAAACACACACCTAATGGCTACCAGGAGCTTTCCAGATACAAAGGTAAGCAAATCACAGTCCATTTCTTCAATGAGTTTATAATGTGTAACTGATTCCAAGAAGTTTGAAAAGAGCAGCAACTGACAGGTCAAAGAAAATTATCATCATGTGCCCAAATAGGCTTTCAAATTATCTGTATGCTCAGGATGCTTCATTAAGTTACTCATTTTCTCAGATTCTGGCACCTCAGTCAAAGGGGGGAGACCAGTTCTCTGATTGCAGTATGTCATTTCTAGCTCGCATAATAGCCCAAACATGCTTTCTACACTGACAAAGCATTCATCTCTCTTCATGATCAAGTAAACCTCCTTTAGCTTCCTCTATCAAGGGATAGGCAGTCAGTGCAAGAAAAAAATACCCCACTTTATCACAACCCGCCACTTCCCTGCTTTCTGTCTTAAAGAACCAGAAAAATATACCATTGTACACACTCAGTAATGATGTGTGTATCCATTTGATACATGTGGTATTACATATCATACATACACATCATATATATGCAAATAAATACAACGCTATAACTTCAAACATAGTTTTATATTGTAGCCTCTGTCTTTAAGATTAAGAAATCATCAGACTAAATAAAATAATTCTATTTGACTGACTTGACTGACAGTGTAAAAGCATCATGCTATCTTATAAACATAAAAATTTTAGACAAGTCTTGCTTCTTGACTTTCCACACTGTTTAATGACCTGCTATAACTTTTTTATCTTCTGAAAGATTTACTCTTCACATTTTCATAAATTAGTTATGAATATTTTTCTTTAAGAAATGGTGACAGAGACACCCTAAAGGTTCTATGGCTGCTTTATATAAGAGACTGATTAACAAGTTTCAGGATGATTTTGCTTTTACAGCCCCCCCACACACACATACCAGCCCATATATTTTACTAAGAAAACATACCCAGATGCTGTCTTCTTGTCGGTATTGTTTCCAGTTTCTTCCACTGTCACTAAACATCAAGAGATAGCTGGTCACCCAGTTGGAGCTCCCATATCCACCTTGGGTGGCCACAGATGTGACCTCCATCCTCTCTCCAAGGTCAATCTGCAGCCACTGATATTTGTTGGACACAAGTGGAGACCAGCCACCAGCTCCTTTTGCAAAAATAAAATATTGGGAAAGAATGTATTAAAATTCCGTGAATGGAGTGGCAATGCTGGCAGACTACACAGAATTCAGAAATATTACCAGGATATGAGAATATATTAAAACATAAGAAAGCAGAAATGTAATAGATGAGGCTAGACCTGTTCTGGTTGTGTTCATTTAGAGGCATTAGAAGTTTCCTAGCACTGAAGAAAAATTAGAAGGTCTCACTGAATATTTTACATGTTTTGTGTGTAAGGTTATGCCAGCATTTGGTGCCAAAGTGTTTGCTCCCCACAGACATGGCTGAATAATGGTGTGTAGCCTTTGATCTGTCTTTGCCCAGAGAGAAAATATGAAGGAGAAAGTTTTGGTGTTAGCAGAGCTAACAAACTGCTTTTAGTCATATCTTGGTACATTGTTAATGGTTGGGTAACAAAGGTGTTCAAATTGTTACAGTCTCATGAGAGAGGCAGACATTGAGAAGCATGTTTGAAATATAACCCATATTAAACACTGTGCAGGAAACCATAACATAAGAAGAGATGGAGCATTCTATGCAGTGGGAGATGGACTGGGTTTGCAGTCATGTAAGGGAAGATGGCTACATATTCACTTCTACTATCTTTGCAATTAGCCTTGGTAGGAGTGCGTAAATCACAGATAAACTATACAAAGAAGCACTAATCCTGCACTGAGACGATTTACCAACATTCCACTGCCAGATGTGGAGAAGACAAATGTGTATATTTGGGAGGATGCTAGAAAATTGAAACATCACGACAAGTTGCCTCTGAGTACTTGGGACAATGAGAGCCTGGTACGTATTTAAGGGAAGTATGGGTGGAACAAAAGGTTTGGGCATTATTTTTTTCGAGATGCACCAAAATGTTAAAGCCGTGCTCATATCTCTTTTATTGAGATGTTTTATTTTTTTCTCTTCAGTATATTTGGGGATTATTTTAGTTCTTAAAGTACTGGCTAAATATGTAAGATACACACACACACACACACACACACACACACACACACACACACATAAACACACACATTATTTAAAAAAAAAAATAGAGCTCACACATTCTGGAATCCAATCCAGGAGTGAGAGAATGCTTCATTGGTTAAGAGCATTGACTGTGATACCTCGCTCAGGAAGCCTGAGCGAGGTATCACAATCTCAGAGAGATAAGCAGGGGATGTACTCACTCACTAGTGGTCTTTAAACAAAGAAACAAGAAAAAAAGCCAAACATGCTCAAGCGGCAAACCACAACCACTGAACAGCCTGGGATCAGAAGCACCCTGGACTGACCCTTTGAACCCCATTCGAACTATAGGAACACCAGACTTACTCTTGAGGAAAGGGGGGACAAAACTGGATTTGGCCAGGAGTGGAGACTGATCCAAGCATTATTGGGTCAGTGGGACCATAGGACTCTCGGCTCCCTGCCCAGGGAGGGGATGGGGAGTTGCGGAGAAGAAAAATGACAAGATGTAGTGGGAGGGGGAAGGGACCTTGAATAAGGATATACAGGGATGGGAAAAAAAATTTCAGAGGGAAAGCTGAACACAAAGTAAATATATGTGTAGCAATCTTATTTGCATTACCACCGTTGATAAGCCATGCTTATGATTCTTATCCTCTTTATAGTTATTGTTAA